>OY744467.1:4565704-4616324 GCA_963556145.1 Hygrocybe punicea | reverse complement strand
CGTCGATATCGTCAACAACTATTTTTGAGCGGCGACGGGAGCATCTCGCAAGAGAATCTATGGAGAAATTGTCGCTCTGGTCATCTTCCAGGGGCACGGAGAATCGCTCGATAGTTTCTTGTCGTCTCTTCGCCGACATTTGACCGTCGAATCGGAGGTAAGGAATACTGGCAGACAACTTCTTAGCATAGGACACAGAATGGCAGGCCGACCCACCCTTGCTCTTCCAATGCTTCTGCAATCTATGAAAGCACTGTCAGTGTAATCAAAGCGAAGTCATGCAGTCCTTTACTTTGTCCAGGAAGGATGTAAACTGTGAGAAAACAAGCGATTTCTCCAATGGGGGGGTAAGCTTGAGTAAATGAATCAATTGGTCAATTTTCGCGGAAGACCCTGCGCGTATACCGGTGGCGTCCGGCTCCTCCGCGCGGATGGGAGCTTGCGTTAAATCTGTGGGAGGAAGTGGTTCAATCAAATCGCTTAGGCCTATCGGTCGCCGATCCTAATATTGCCGATCAGAACGAAAATCGCTTAGAGAAAGATATGCCGACATGTACCATTGGGCACTTTGAATCACGCGAAATTACCTCCGTGATACTGTAGTACGGATCAACGAAATGATATTGCACGAGGGCTATCATACTTACCAGCATAGACAGAAGGAGTGCGCGCAAGTTGTTATTCTCGGATCTGTTATGATGCTGAAGCAGATTGGACATTCTTCTGAATCTTCGATAGCTTGCGCCAGCAACCCCTGCAAACGAATTTTGTCGTGGGTAGTAATTTGGATGGCTGGTGCGGCATCTTCCTCATCGGTGATCTGAAGTTGCTCGAGATAGTTTGAGGGTATGAGTCCAGGGTGAAGGGCCAGTTGGCGCATGCGAGTGAGCATGCTCAGAACATTAGCTTGCTGAAGATATTCGAGACGGCGGTCATGGTCCATACACAGGTTACACAGATACCAATGACATACCACAGGATTACTACCGCCACGACTATTCATGTAATTCTCAACTCTTTTCTTCGAGAGTTGTTCGACGGCATCGTACAACGTCTAGAGAATGTCAGATTAGTCCGATAAATTGTCTAGCATTAGATGTGCATACTCTGGCTTCGTCACTAAGAGTGACAGGGACTAGAATCATCTCAACCTAGCTCTGATATTTGAATGACCGCTTGACCAGACAAATATAATGCTCACCGGTGGGAGAGGGACTAAATGATTCCCCTTGCTGTCTTGCATCTGCGAGGGTGACGTTGATATAAGACATGCCAGGTTTAAAACCACTGCCCAGGAAGATATCACACCTCTTTTGTTCGACGGATACAAATGTGACTCATAAGGGCCTAGACGACGTTACAGAAGTGCAACCGCAGCATCCGGTCTGACTTACGCGCAAAAGTTCAGCGCCTTCAGGGTCACCATCTTTCAATGGACGAAGCAGGAGTCTCTTGAAAAAATCTTCATTGTCGAGAGGCCGACAGATTTGCAGAAACGTGAGGATAGATCCAAGATCCTAAAACAGTATTAATGATTTATAGTCGCTAGTTATTTGGACACACCCTTGGTGAGTTGATCTACAGAACGTTAATTGATGGTAGGTTCGAAACATTGTCGACGCTTACAATTGGAGTGCCAGATAGAACCCAACGCCTCTGCGCTCTCAGCCCGTATACCGCTATTGCCATTTTTGTTTTAGGGTTACGGATAGTGTGTCCTTCATCGAGTATAACTCTCTGCGTGGCATAATACAATCAATACCAAGAAAACGTTGTTAGTGGCGCACTCGCCTTCCAAGGGACCTCGAAAAGGGTTCTATCTATTTTTTTCTTTTTCTTGTTGGATCCTTCCATCCCATTTTTGACGCCACCGTGTTCACCCGTAACGGTTTGGTACGTGGTGATTACAACATCAAATTTCTTGAGTTGTTCCGGGCTCATAGAACGGTTTGTGCCATAATAGATGCAATATGATAAAGAACCTGATGTGCAGTGCTCTTGAATTTGCTTCTCCCAGTTAGATAGCACGGAAAGTGGGACAACTATCGTTTAATACGCTGTCAGCACATAGACGTACAATGGCGGAAATGGTCTACCAATCAATGTGCTCCTCGAAAAATCCGGGGGAATGTCATCCTTCGTGGCTAAAATGAGAGCCAGCATGGTGAGCGTTTTTCCCTGTATATTTCTTTGAGTAGAAGACGACAACCCTCCAAGAAGACATACCAATCCCTGTTCGTGAGAGGTTAACCACTAAGACAATTTGGAATCGATACAACTCACCATCGAATCTGCGCACAAAGCCCCTCGGCCCAGTATTGGAGCAGCTTCTTGTGGCGACTTAGTAGCGACTGGTAAAAAAATTAGAGTGTTACCATATGCACAAACTTGCGGCTTACTATTGTAATAATACGACTGAAGCATCAGAATTAGAAAAGACTCAAGGGGGACCGATGAGGGCAAATACCTTGGCACCATTCCTTCTCAGTTGCCAGAATTGAACTGGCTTGTCGGATTCTTCTTTTGGTAACATTGGATACTCACGTTGGACACACCATTGCAGAGCTTGACTCTGGGATGATCAGTTCAGAAATTGAATGATTGAATCCAACCCAAAGAAAGAAAGGGATTCATACCTGATGCTTCAACAGATCCACTACTAGGTTTCCGTTCTTGATGCCAGGCGGATTGGGGTGCAAAGGGAGATTCAATATGTCCTCTGTGGAACACAGCGTATCCAATAGAGAAATGCGGCGTCCCTCATCATCCACCTTCTCCAGATTGTTAAGCATTTGTTTTAGTTCGGCTGCTTTTTGAAGAGCTTCATGTTGTTTCCGAGTTGCCTCCTGTTGTGACGCTGTCATGCCCGCCGGCGCTCGTCGCGTGTTCGAAGAGTTGGCCCCGACAGCAGCAATGGATGAACTAACTCGCCCGCTGCCGGGTAAGCCGGGAACAGCACGATTAGTACTCCCATTATGTGGTGGAAAACCACGTTGACGCGGTGTAGCCCAAATCAACAAAGGTTCTAACTGATCTCTTTTATCCGAAGGACCGTAGATTTTCAATATCCTGTGGATTAAGCACATTAAATACGCCTCCATGTTGTCTTCAGCCTGCTTACATGGATAGCGAATAGCTGAAACCAGTTACTGCCATCGGTTTGTTTCAGCGTCTGCAATACAGACGCGGAATGCGTGAAGACGTACAATTGCCTTCGAGCATAACGCCTTCAACTGTGATTACTTTTCGATCAAGTAGAGGAGCCAACTTCGAAGCAATATCACGCGGGACGTGGCCGACTTGAGCCTGCCCAATATTCTTGACTTGAATGGCATTTCTAACCTCATGACCGTTGAGCATTGCTACATATATGCACAAAACAAAGCTTACCGATCGTACGGATTATGCGGTTCTCTCACAAGCGTGACTTCTTCGCTTGCACCAACCAAACCTGGGAATATATCAAAAGCAGGATGTGACAATAAACAATATAAATATACCTTTGTAGTATTGTACCCCAACAATCTTGGTTGTCAGTGCACAGTAAATCTCATCTCTGGCTTCCTCCTCCTGAGTTAGATCAATGTCTACCTCTTCCTGAATGGGTTTTACCCGATGCCGAGATAATTGAGAGGTTGCAGGATGTAATGTAGCAGACTGCGAAGAGATAGAGGCCGGCAAATGAGACGTTGATGCAGCTGTGTCAAATGCGGCCTTTCTCTTCTTCTGGTTGGAACTTGGGGTGACTTTTCTTCTTAAGTCCATGTTCGTTTTGGCCGTCTCAGGGATGTCGGAGGGATCAACCTGGCGAATAGCCATGGCTTTCTGAATTTTTACTTGATCCCCGTGTCTAATGACTTTGTTATGACGGTGAAGACTTTTCAGTCAAAGACGTACTTGAGATTCGAGAACCCATTCACGCAGTCTAGTCCGACCGCAGCGAGTTCTGTCAGAATACCTGGTGTCACACAACCCCTGTTTCGGGAGAAAACGCGTCAGCACGTTCCTTCAGTATCGCCAAGAGGCGTACCAGTGACGCCATTCTACAGTGTCTCCATAATCCCCAGAAACGGTCTGACCGTACCTCAGAACTCCTGAATCAATACAGGAGCCTTTGCAAGGCGCAGGGCCATGGCACTTGGCCTTCGAACTCTTGCTATACTATAGAATTATCAGAACAGGGTGACATTGTGACCAGGAATCGTGAAACACACCTCTATAGAGTGAGTTATCGACATGAGAACGCGACAAAAATGTCGGGTGATCTAACGGTTGGCTTTTTTGCAAATAAGTGGACGGTGAATGCTTGAGTTGCAATATTAACGTTGGTCTTTCTTAGTTTTTTTTGTGAACTTGAAAGTCACCCTGAATCACGCAAACAAACCGCAACAACGCGCCTTTTACTTCACATTTAACCGAAGCAGGAACGTTCCTATTACCCAGATGCCCGACTCCGACGTAGAAATGATAAGTATGTCGAAACGCCTTGTGTATGATCCAGATCAGGATCCAGAAGAAAAACGCAAAGTTCGAAAGGAGTACCGCACGCTGCATAAAGATACAGAAGGTATATTCGAGTTAGCATATAAAGTCATACATTAACACCTTTCTTGCCTTCAGAAAAACAAGCGAATCCCAATGAATATACTGCGGCCGAACTTGTTGATAAAGTTCACCGCGCCGATTCGTTGTTCCATAAGGGCATGTTCTTTACCTCCCAACATATTCGCCTAGTACTGACAAATTTCCAGTCAAGGGGCCACAGGAAGCCACCCTTGATTCCGCATTTCTTGTAATGGCATCCACCATGGGAGCCCAGAAAGCTCGTGCAATGAAATCAGGCGGAAGCGCCTTTGACGTCGATGAATTCGTTGCCAAACTGATAACCTTCATGGGTGGCCGAAAACCGATGGAAGATCAACTCCACGAGGGTTCTGATGTCGAGGACGGCGACGCACCTCTCGATTGGGAAAAAGTTGGGCGGAAAGCTCTCGCCAAAAGTCGGAGAGTTCCCGTTATGGATTTTATGTGAGCCTAGCAGTAAACTGGCAGATTTCGTTAATCATATAAGAAAAGGTTAGGACCTCTTTCGATCGAACAAAAGAGACGCGCCACAAATGGGAAGCGTGCAAAATTGGACAAGAACAAGGATGAAGAGAGAAGACCTCAAGAATTGAAAGAAGCCGATATTGCTCGTTCCCAAAATGAAACAACTAAGAATGTCGCTACCGTATGGCACAGTCGTTTGTCTTCTTTCGTGTCGTAGTTCACCTTTACGCTGAACAACAGCTCGAGAAACTCCTTGAAGAGGCAGGCCGGATTAATCTGTTCAGATTCGTCGTGAACCCCCATGATTTTGCCCAGTCTGTTGAGAACATTTTTTATCTGTCATTCCTCATTCGAGATGGGAAAGTTGCTCTCGAAACCGACGAGGATGGCGAGCCCATAATCTGTCAGTCCCGCCTTAAATTTTGTAATTCATGTGTACCGATCCATCTTCACAGACGTTTGCCAACCGCCATCTGATGCGGACTACGCAGATGGTTTGAAAAAACGCCAAATCGTAATGGAATTTGACATGGCAACATGGAAAGTGGGTCTGCAATTACCACACACGGTGCAATCGCTCACTCTCATAGCGTATTCAGCGTGCAATCGATGTCTTCGATATCACCGAGTCCCAAATTCCACAGCGACCACCCGCACAGACACATACGGCCAGTCAATGGCATGGGTAGTACGTAACTGCGACAGGGCATCTTCCACTTTTACGTCTCAATCTTACATTACATTTGACCTCGATAAAACATTATCATACCGTTAAAACATTATCCTTCTCCGGAATAATCTCCTCGCCGAATCACTGCAATTCAGTGAAAAAAGTAAACCATCAACAGGCATAGATCATGTAGTACACGGATTGGGTCAGCATTATATTCATAAAAAAGTAAAAATGAAATATCGAATTGAGTTCGTATTGCAAATTACGAGCTTTTGCGATTCCTTGAAAATCAGTACTAACAGGACGTTTGGGGATGAAATGGGAACTTCATCTTCCCACCGGAGTCATAAATCCCGTAGCCTGGCTCCATATCGTCGGAGTAAATGTGCGCGAACCATCCAATGCCGCCATTCACAACGCTCTTGAAGTAGTAACAATTTATGTCCAGGAGTTCGTAATAACCCTATGATATTTGGCGTAAAAATACAAAACAACGGTGATCTGAGAGAAATTTATGTACGCTTTCATTGAGAATATCAGACACCGCGTTGGGACTATTTGGTTGGACACTTGGAGATGTCACCGATGGCCAGCCATTCTGTTCATTGGAGGTAAATAAGAATACTGTGCGGTGAGCCACAGAAAACCCTCGCCTCATCGAAATACATTTTTTTACCTTGCCCGTGGTTTATGAACCAATTGAGGTCGTTGAGAACGTTCGGCCATGCACTTGATGCTATTGATATACCATGTCAAGGAATCCCGTCAATGTTAACCAAATAACGCTGGACGCACCCGTAGACGCATTCTGTGCGAAGAACGGTAGCATGTGGATGTTGATGGAGTCCAATGAATCTAAAAGTTCTTGGGCCCCACCGCGTTCTTGATATCTAAGCCAAAGCAAGTCAATTACGAGAGACAATAAGAATCAAATACTTACCCATATGCCAGCTCACTGACCGTTACCGGAATATTCAGACTAGATAAGTTTGCTTTGGCAGCAATTACCTGAGCCGTGAGTTGCTGATAGGTCATGACATCGTCGAAGAGCGGCTCAGAACCGAATTGGACCACTCGAGTGACAAATTTGGCTTTGGCATTAGAATGAAGTGCTTCGAAAAGGGTATCGCGGCGGCTGATCCAAATGTCAGAGCCATCAAATCCAAACTAAAGGTGGGTGATAAACATTGACTGAAAATAATAAGAAAGAAAAGTCACACCCAGATCAACGCGTGTACACCAAGCCCGGTTTCCCAAGCCGCCTCAACAATGTCATCACTAGAAGGAAAGAGAGAATTGTAACGGACCAATGAACAAGCAAGCCTTGACATACTAGAATCCATAACGATCACAAGCGCCATACAATCGAACATATCGGGAGTTGAAACGGGAACGCATATCCCAGAACTCTTGTACGAGCTGCGTCCGAGTTTGGCCTAGTAAAGAGTATTGTCAGTCAAGTCGGTGTCCAGGATGAGTTAGAAAACAAACTGACAGGCGGTAACTTCGTAGCTAAAGCCGAGGAATGCATACTCAGTACTAGGATCGCACCACCAATGGTCAAGGTTAGCAAGTTTTGAAAGGAGTTTTGGTGGTTGAAAACCCAGTGCGGGGAAACAGTGATGATTAGACATAAATGACGATGTAGCATTCTGATCAACGAGAAAGTTCGTGTTGTCGCCATACGCTGGTGAAACCAATCCAGGTAGGTTCACAAGCAGCGCATGAGAGAACCCGAAGTAAACCAGGATATGGAGTAGCGCAGAGGGAAAAAGTGTCATCCTAACCAATCTACGGGCGCAGTGATGAGCGTATATAGAGGTATCGCAAGCGGAATCGACATTCTTGCCTCGAGAACGCGAGTCATGGGAAAACGGCTGACAGTTTGTCGGAGGCCAGTCCAAATGAAAATGCTCCGCTGCTGCCTGTTGAAGGGGCTTTCCCTGCTTTAGAAAACATGTAAGAAATGACTGGAATGGACACTACCGAACACATCCTAGCGTGGCGGCTAAGGCGCTAAATGCCTGCGCGTTTGGGATTACGGTGCGCAAGTTTGTTGATTGAGGAGATGCCTGGCCGCCTGGTACGCTACAGAAAGTACCATCGCCACTTGATTGATTATTGTTGAACGCGAAGAGCGAACAAGCAGCTTCGGCGTGAGGGTGGGCGAGTTGCAGTGAATGAGACAACTTGAGCAATTGAACCCTGTTTCTACATGTCGAGGTGTCCGACTTTGAAGATCATGAGATTATTTCTTACCTATGCAGTTCCTCGAGCGCTCAGGCCATGTAACCAAGTGCCCATTTACCATGATCTAAGGTCGACACTCAATCCAAGCTGGAGCGCCTAGCTCATCCGCATTAGTATGAGTACACATATACACACCCCAAGAACATATAGACCCGAGAAAGCATAGACAGCCAGACGACTTGGTCCATCTCACGAAAGTAACTAGAAAGTTGAAGACAATGAAGATCCATGGATCCAGCAGTAGTACATAGAATGTTGACGATTTTAAAACTGTTAGATATGATCAGACATCGGAAGAATCCAGTCCTAGGGGAAGCATTGTGTGATCCTTGAGAGCATCTTTTCCCCAGGAATTTCTCTGAAGCTAAGTATTAGAATGTCGGTTAGGTTGTCAACCAGTATGGAAAAAGGGCACCAACGTGTTGAAAAGCATCATTGGAGGATAAAATGTTCATGTGATCAGGTACCTCATCGCCGTTCTAATAAACGAAATATGAACGACCACTCGAGGTATTTTTGTCACGTTACAGTAGTACTTACAAGTTGTGCTTCATCGAGATCGCGGAAATTCAGTTGAAGATCCAATGGCAATTGAGAAGGCAGCACTAAAACGTGCACTGTTGGGGGATATGGCCTAGATGTTGCAATGTGGGTTGAGAGTTTCTGAAATGGAAGAATGTTGAGAATATCTTTCGACTATCGAATGGAAATAGGACGTGCAGTAGCAACAGAAACTGCTAGTTGGATGTTTTGTCGCTTTCCCCGAGAATCTCGACCAACGAGAACAAAATATTCCCAGACACAGTCAACGATGTACACAGAGGTCCGAAGAGCAGTTTCACTCGAAAATGATTGAACAGAAAGAATCTTGATATCGTATCAGAGTCGAAGCCATTCTCTGGAATAGGAATCCGACGACGTACTGGAGCTTCATTGTTTTCAGTTTCCACTCTCCAAACTCGGGGATCAACTTCGTCAGCGGTCCGTCTCCATTGCCAGTAATCGGCTTTGGCATACTCGTTATCACCGAGAATCATCCAGAACATCTCGTCGTCGTCGCTTTCACCCTCCGTCAATTCAATGACGCTAGCCTCGTTATCTGCTAGTCCTCGACCGTATGCCAACGCTGCCTGCCGTTCTTGTAGCATCGAACCACGTCCGTACCAAACGTATATGGTTTGCAATATGGAGATACAATAGCTAAATCCAGAACAAAGATTCTTGACGTTCTGGAAGGTATCATACTAGTCAGCCGGCTCAATGAGGTGTGAATATTTCCCATACAAGATCGCGCTCGTCGATGAAAACTACCCCATTAAGACACCGTATAAGATGCATCGCCGTATTGTCCGACGTCCAGTGGGTCCGAGAACCCTAGGTTGGTCGAAACTTATTATCGGGGAAATGGTACAAGAATAGGTAGCACAGACCGACCTGGCGTATGGCTAGTTGACCTCCTAAGAGGTGTACCAGTTTCGGAGGTTCAGAATATTGGCGTATGGTTTCCTATGTATCAAGGATTTCAAACATCGCACCGCTTTCGAGCAAGTCCAGCTCATGCTCACCAGTGTTGTGCCGTACCGTTTAGCCAGGTCTAGTAGCTTTTGCACCTCTCTTTCGCCAGTTTGCCTTCGCTTACCCCACCATCCAAGCACTGCCGTCGACACCAGACCAGAAGACTTTGATTTTGAGCGATGTATGATCGCCAATACCTCTGAGTCGTAGAATACGTTGGTGTCCCGCGTCAGAGCAGTTGCAGTACTGCCCGTGACGACCATCACATCGACTGAAACTGTCATTGTATCTGCATCTGTCATGCACAAGTTCACTTTGGATTCAGCAAGAGCGCTAATGTCAACTTCAGGTGATGTTTTGTGGATGTGATCTGAGACATAATTTATATGAAGCTGGAGGGTATCGAACAAAGTTGTGCTCACTGAAATATACAATATCTGCGTGTTCCTTAGGAAGCGTCGGTGAAGCCACAAGGCTGGGGTGTATAGCTGTCTCAAGTCTCTCGTCGGGTTCCCTAACGCCAGGCCTCTCGTGACACTGGTTTTGTAGAATGGGCGGCGCAGTACTACGAGACAAAGATCCAGCGGGTGATGTCACAGGCGTGGTTTCTTCCTTCAGAGGAGGAAGCATGATTGCAGAATACTTCTCATAATTTGACTTGCGTTTCTCAGCTTGCGTGGCCGGTGATATGGTATTCTTACGATTGGCAGCGAGGGGCTTCACGACTTCTTCTAACTTCAAGGTGTCCGTAGTCGCTGTCTCGTAATCGAATGAAGGTTCGACGTGATGTTCTTTCCACCCAGGTGACAATGGCGGACATTGACTATTTAAAGCTTGAGCAAGATCCATCGCTGTTACCCTATTCCCTGTGCCTGGTGTCCGAGTTTGGCGTGCGGTGATAACCAGAGGTAGATCCTCCTCCCGAAAGGTGGGAACGGCAGCAGCAGGTGGACCAACAGGCACTATTGGACCAGGCACGGGAGTAGAAACATTATATTTATCCGAGTTCAAAATTTCTTGTGCCGGTGTAGGAGCGGGTGAGTATCGTGTATTCGTCGCTAATCCATTTGACTCTGACTTCGGATTGAAGTCGTTCTGTCCAACAGGAGGCGGCGTTGAGGTTGGCAGACTGGCTAGGGCTTGACGAGTTACTAGCCCGATCGAACCCGCTGGATGTTTGCCGGCCGAGACCAAGCCAGGTAGGGCTTGACGACCAACCATTGTATCGTGCCCGGATTTTGGACGCACCAATTGTTCTTGCGCAGGCATATTGTGTGGAGAGCCAGTTTTGGTGCCGATGATAGTCTCATCAATCCATCTATCAGTCACACGCCCAACTTTCGCTTGACGATCATCGGCATGCGTTGGTGGTGTTGGTGGTGGTGGTGGTGGTGGTTGAACAGTTGGTTCCTCGGATGTTCCTGTGTGACCAGTTAAAGTCTTAATTCGTGGAACTTCCACCACCACTGGCAATTCTGTGGTCAGGGAAGACGATTGAGGGACGTCGGCAACAGAACTAGAAACAAAACCGAAAGGCGAGCTCGCAATTTCTGAAATCTTTTCAGAGCTATTTGGTCCACCTCTACCCTTTCGAGGTTTTCGAGCCCTATCTTTCGTGGGCTGCATCATTATATATGACGACGTCGCCAGAAATGTTGGATTGGATGAAATGAAATGAAAGCAATACACAAAAGAAGACAAGTTCATTGAATCCAAAAAATCAAACGATCAACGGCGTTCCAGGATCCATATTACCGAAGACGACGCACATGACTCAGAGGTTTTCCAGACAGTGCTGGTAGCTCTGATACTGCAGCAGGCTTCAACATAGATTTCTCGCGCATCGCTCCTGCAGCGATTGTTCGAACACCCGGCTCGTCAATGTCGAGCGACGGCACTAGCGCCGACAAGGTAAAAGGTTTGTCGCCTGTCTTGGAGGACTTGATGTACGATATCAAGGTCGAAGACGAGCCTAGCCCAGGCGAACCTTCCGGAGGCATATTAGCCGTCATGCTGTTCCGCTTCGTCGTTTGACGGCTTGGTGGAGTTACAACAGTGTCGACTTGTGATATGGATGGGAGAGCCGAAGCTGTCTTATGGTTGGTGACCCTGGGAAAAATGGGACTAGGAGCTTGTGAGGTGGAACCCGTGGCGCGAACATTAGGGTTAGGTGAAGATTGTGGAGTGACCGGAGGAGATATCGAACTTATATTTTCAAAAGTTTTAGGCCAGCGGTCAAGAAGAACGGACGGCTTCCTTGCGCTAACGAAACTTGTTGATGTTGGAAAAGGTGAGGGACCTGCGGACACAGCAGAAAGATTCTCCATCTGTGAGCTAACTTTCTGCACGAAGCCACGACCTTGTAACCTGCTAAGACTAGGGGTCGGATCTTTCTGTGGTGGAGGACGGAGGAATGCCGGGGACGGGTTCTCAGAAGGAGGAATTTGCGGTGTCTGCGGTGAAACCCGTGGATCTGGACGTATGGGGCGTGCGAGGGAGTGTGCAGCGACGGGAGACTTTCGAGGTGATGAAGATGTTGAGCTCGAAGGGCTATGAGGCGTGAAGAGAGGAGGAGCAGAGGCTGGAGATCCGGTGTTATGGACAGGCGTATGTTGCAATTGAGTTGTTCTTGAGTGTACCCCAGGCATCTGAGATAAGGTTGCAGGCGCCTTGTAGCGAGCTTCGGGGGTCTTGGAACGTATTTCAGGTGTTTTGGGACTTGAGTAGGGTGTCCTCAAGAGCCCCACCGGCATGGAGGATTGTGATACGGGTCGAGAAAGTCCCCCAGGTTGTGTATGACCTTCCTTTGACCACGATTGAGTCGGGTTTGGGGCAGGACGGAGTTCACTCGGGATACTCAGTGAACGCTCTCGCCTTGCTATGACGTGAGGCGCGGCTGTGGGTTGTTGTATCGTCTCTGTGTACTGCCCAGTGAACAGCGAGGTGTTCGATGATATAACCATTTCCTTCTCAGGCGGGCGAATGGGAGGGGACGATCTTGCAGTTTCTGAGCGGGGTATGGCAGATGTTGACACTCTGCCTTTAGCCACAATACCTGGCAGAGCAACCCCTCCTCTCCCGAACACCGGATGAGGCGCAGTGACATGCGTATGCTGCTCGAACTGCGTGGGATCATGCCCATCTGGTTGTGGGGCATGTTTGTTGAGTCTCGGCCCAGTCGCCCGCCCACCAATAAACGCTGCCAAGGACACTGAATCTGTAATCTTCTTCTCTGTCAAGGGCAAGGATGATCTGGACTGCATAGGAGGTGCTACATGTGACTTGTTTTGTGAGAGAGATGTGATACTACTCAGAGGTGTACCATTACCAGTCAGCTTATGCAAAGCGTCTTGGTGTTTCTGCTTCTCCCTTCTGGGATTCAGATCATCTGTTGGAGAAGTCGACGTCGACTCTTCCTTGCCAATGGGATATTCGTTGCTCTTGACTGTAGCCGAGCAGATTAGCCGTTTATTCCTGTAGTTTACATTCTCAGTGGACTCACATAAATCCAAGTTAGTTGGG
The DNA here is from genome assembly GCA_963556145.1 of Hygrocybe punicea. Classification (NCBI taxonomy): domain Eukaryota; kingdom Fungi; phylum Basidiomycota; class Agaricomycetes; order Agaricales; family Hygrophoraceae; genus Hygrocybe; species Hygrocybe punicea. The sequence continues at coordinate 4,603,315 of OY744467.1, read as the reverse complement.
TCACCGCCATATCCCACACCACGACTTCTTCTCTGCCGGGCGAGTCTTGAAGCAGTAATCTCCTCTTGGAGTCTTTTCTGCTCTGCTTCCTCGTCGGCGTCCACCTGACGCTGCATGGCCTTGATTTTGCCCGCCCATTCTGCCAGTCCTTCGTCTTTTGGTAGTTCGAAGGTTTGCCGGCGAGATGAACTTGCAGGGAAGTGCATATAAGTGGAGATCTATATGTTTGTTTGGATAAACTTAGGAGAGCGACTCGACTCAGGACGGGCAACGTGACGGTCACGTGAACGTACATAATACCTAATAATGTACATCTGGGTAACAATGTTCAAGAGTACGGTCAATATTTTAAACCAGGAACATAAGGCCGGCAGACACCGCCACGAGTATGGAGATGATATAGCCTATAAAAGATCCAGCAAATAGGAGCGACGAAGCACCAGTGCTGGTGCCAGTGGTGCTGGTGGTGCTGGTGGTGCTGGTGGTGCTGGTGGTGCTGGTGGTAGAAGTACCTTGGCTGCTGATGGTGCTGGTGAAGTTTTTGGCAGTTTCCGAAACATCAAGGGGGGTCTGTCCATCTGAAAGAAAGACAGAAAGAAAGAAAAACAATTATTAGATACAGCTGAATCCAGAGGGCTGATTGAAACGGTCCACCGATGAAGATGGCTTGTAATGTGATGGCACTGACCAGTGAAGCTAGAACCGCATTGCTTCTGGAGGGATGCCGTGACACCAGCGATTGAGTCAGGGAAAGCTCGTTTGAGGATGTTGTATATCTGCTTGTTGCAATCTGCGCAGGTCGGGAAAAGGTGCAATTTGGAAAATGAGATGATTATTTTGGGGACGTTGTAAGAATTAATCGTCAAATTAAGGCGGGCCTGGATGCTAGTCAAGGTTTCTGAAAGGCAAAAGGTATCTGTGGTGCTACTGTGAGTGATAAAATGCCGTTAAATGATGGTAAGTCTTTATTCTTCAAAATACATACTGTTTCAAGCAAGCCACCTGACGCACGGGAGGGTACGCCACTTGTACCACTGAAACAAGCGCAGTGGCGTTTAGGGTGACTTGGACTACGGCGAGCTCCGACTTGCAGCCCGTTGCGAGGGTGGTAGTGACATTCGCAAGTGAGGCGTTGCTACATGGATCGAGATTGCACATGTCTAACAGTTTGTCGGTATGTGTATCTCCTGAGATTGAAGTTTATTGTATAAACTTACCTTTCAACCAATCGTTGACGGGGTCAATGAGGGAAGAGTTTCCACCATAAATCAAGGGGACGAGTCTTGTTGGATACAGACACTGGGCATCCGAACTCGCAAGAATGTTGGCCAGAGTGAACTGGCACTGTGGCGAAATCCTGGAATGTCCGAAAATCAGAATTTCGCACTCGCGATGGCATCCTCCCAGTAAGTCATGGTGCTTACGTCGCGGAAACAAGAGCGCCACCCAAGAGAGCGATTGCGAGGATACGTGATGTCATGACGGTGAATAAAGAGGAGGTTGTTCCCGCAGCGTTCAAGCCCGAGGTCATTATTTAATATTTATGGAACCATGGGGTTCCGCATTTCTCTTTCTCAGTTTTGTATATGCAAATTTCCTGGATGCGCAAGTGTTTTAGCTGAGTCACGGTGCAACCCTGGAAAGGCGAAAGATGGCGTTGTGCTTGGGCAAAAACGGGTGACTTGCCGGTTGAAGGTTCCTCCGAGTCATCTGGCCTCCGAACGAAGATGAAGGCGATGGTGGAGACAACAAGTATTGTAATTCTTCAAGTCGATACACCAAGCTTTTCCGAGTCAGAGAACAGACATTAATATTCTGTACATGTGTTCAATTCAATTTGAAGTTGCGCATCACAATCAAGGGTTAGTGATCGGAACCCTTTATTTGGTAACCAAGTCATATTTGGTAACCAAGTCACATGTCGTGACGCTTGGCGCACCACGCAATGCGCTCGGCCCTCAACGCGCCGAGTGTGTCCACGTTGTCATTCGATTTGACGCGACGTGAGAAAAGCTAAGTTATCTGTTCAATGTCGAGTTGTTGGGCCACTTTTTATTCATATGGGTGCCACAACTGTGGACTACATGGCCCCGCGAAACGAGCTTTGAAGCTTCAACAAACTCGCCCACGTTAGACATTCGCGATTATTATTGAATTATTAGCAAGGTTCGATGCAAGCTGTTGCTTAACCCGTGTTGCTGACGATTCACTCTCAAATAGACTCGAGGAGTCCCGGACGTGTTCAAGCAGCCATGAAGAATCAGAACCATAGCTCTTCAGCCGCTTCTCTTGCTCCCTCACATTTCAGACAATGTACCTCACAGCATGAGACCGAGCAAAAACACTTCCCGTCCTTACCTTTACCCGCCATTTCATCAGAATCCCCTTGTCTTCCGTCTTCCGGACACTTACCCACTGGCTCTTTTTTTGAAACTTTGAAATCTTCAACAACTCCCATCTCAAATCCCAACAATCGTTCAGGTGGGAAGGAGTTCGTGGTGGAACAATCTCACCACGAAGGAGAACTTGTTACGCCCCTGTCATCCACCACGCTTCCGGTCTCACTCCCGAACCCAGCATCTTGTCCCACGGCTCTTCATAACCCCACTTCCCAGGATAGCGGATCCCCCACTTCCCCTTTGTGTCTACTACCAGAGGCTATCGGGTTATCTTTCTCATTGGAAAGTCAAATTGTAATGACGCTTTGTGGCGAACTAATGACATACGATCTGGAGGCGCTTGAAGACAGTCCTCAAGTTATTATACACTTGCTGAAAGCAACAATGAGCGAAAGGGGTAATTGGATGACTGTTGGAGCCCAGTACCGCAGGAAGGGGAATCCCGGCGCAGCGCTAAGCGTCGTGACAACCATGGTCGAAGGCAAGCTTCTCTCTCTCTCTTAAAGGGCGCGCCTTGAACCATAATGCAACGAAATAGTACTGACTCAGCGCGGGGTACGAGAAGATGACCTCAAGCCTGCGTTTCTGATGCTGTCGGGCTGCGAAACGGACCTCGGGAAACAGGACAGATCCATCAACGGAACGTCGTCCGAGGTTTCTGTCGAACATTACAGAAATGCACAACGATGGTTACAGAAGGTGTATGGTCAGCACACCCCTGATATGAAAGAGCCACCGACCAATTCCGATCCCAGTCTTGGCGGGTCCGGGCCGACTGCACCGCCCGCAGAATCGGATCCACGGAATAATCCAGATCGTAGTCGTTCTCACGGCTCGAATATTCCATCTGGCCCTCGACACAATAATTTCACATCCCCATTCATCCCTACCGCACCGGCCCAAGACGGCTCCGCCAACAGTACCGCTCGTCTCCGCACGCTCCAGCGCGAGGTCCAAACTCTACGAGACCGTCACGTACGCCAGACCGCCATCCTCGACCGAACTTGCGCTACCAAATGTAAGCTCGAGGACGATTTGGCTCGCGAGCATAGTTTACGACGGAAGCTCGAACGGCAGCTGGATGATGCGGAACGGGCGAGAGATTTGGCTCAGCGTTCAGAGAAGTATGCCCTGGAACAGTTGAATGAAGAAGCAGATAGCAGGAGGCGGGCGGAAAGGGCAATGGCGGAAAGGGATAGGAGTTGGGCTGAGAAGTCAGCGGATAACATGGTGGTCAAGCCGATATTCGGCCTCGCGGAGATGATCCAGAGAGCCGCGCAAGAAGGAGTAGGCTTTGGCCCTACGAACAACAATTCCGGTTATTTCCCTCCCCGGGAATCTTGCAGGTTGCCTTGACCAGCTCATATTTTTTTATTTTCATCAGTCTCTCCGTTTCAGATTCAAAGGCATCAATCACACAGCATCGCACCAGCAACTTGTCAATTTTTTTCTGTATGATTCCAAGCATCATCGTGATATTCAAATTCACCAGTCTCCATCATCAAATTTTATTTTACAATGCTGTAGCACCTAGCACCATTCGTGTACCGATCCGTCGTCGTATTATCGTTTATCGCGGATTGTAGAAGGAAATTCAGAACTGCAATCAAGCTCATAATCTCTTTAAGATTGATTACCTGATGCCGGCAGATTACAAATCTAGTGACTGTACAGCTGCCGGCATCTGCCGAGGCACATTCAAACCTTATTTTGTGCCACACAGCCACTGCGCTCAAGGTCACGCTCGCTAGAGCCTAGAGGTATTAACTTGAATCTATTTCCGCTCTCAAGGCTCTCACCAGTCGCAACCTCAATACCTGAAAATGGGCTCTCTTCCCAAGGATATCTCGAAGCTTGGGCAGGAAATCAAGTTGTTTGGAAAGTGGGATACACAAGAGTCCGTGACCCAAATCTTGGATTTCTGTACAGACTGAAGCCATGACCTTGTTTCCTCCCTATTTTGCAGTGTCGAGGTGAAGGACATCTCGCTGACGGATTACATCCAAGTCCGCCACGCCGTGTACCTACCTCACACAGCAGGGCGGTACGCCAAGAAGCAGTTCAAGAAGGCACAGATGCCAATCGTGGAACGTTTGGTGGACAGGTATACCCACGCATGAATTCTGGTGGGAACAAATTGACGAGTCGAGTTTTCGATTCTTCAGCTTGATGATGAAGGGCCGCAACAACGGAAAGAAACTCATGGCCGTCCGGATCGTCGCGCATGCTTTTGAAATCATCCACCTACTCACCGACCAAAATCCCATCCAAGTCCGTCACATTTCCTCCGATCTGCATCGCTCTTGCTCGTACTGAACTCCCCGCAGGTTCTAGTAGACGCCATCGTCAACACCGGGCCTCGAGAAGACTCGACCCGTATCGGCTCACAGGGCACCGTCCGCCGCCAAGCCGTTGACGTGTCCCCACTGAGGAGAGTTAACCAGTCGATCGCCCTGCTTACTATCGGTGTCAGCCATCTCACGCGCTCAGAAGTGGTTTTCCATCCCGCTAATGTACACACACACTCTCCCCTGTTTACAGACCCGTGATTCTGCCTTCCGCAACGTAAAATCCATCGCCGAGTGTCTCGCCGATGAACTCATCAACGCAGCCAAAGGCTCCTCAAATTCATACGCCATCAAGGCCTGTCTTGTTTTCTAACTAGCCACCTTACTGCCGCATCCGCTGACTTCCTTCCACTTTCCAGAAAAAGGACGAATTGGAGCGCGTGGCCAAGTCTAATCGGTGAATCCTCTTATATATATCTCATTGTCGTTACCCGTAGAGGAGGCGAGCGAAGATCGAATATCGTGTGGCTTTGGTGGATTTTCGGCATTTTCCTATCCTCTCATTTGCACGCATGTGATGTACCATGATACCTCCGTGTGTGGTAAATATGATTGGCGCGCGCCAGATTTGAGAATTATCCTTGTAATAACATCACGCCAAAGTGTTTGGTATTGAAAGCCCTGCGGCCTACGATGGTGAAGATCTACTTGAACCCGTATAATGACTGGGAGGGCAATCCAGTTCTTACCCTTTCCATCCCCTCCGGTGACATTTGCAGACTCTCAATTCGCCCTCTCAAATGGCTTCGCTTTGTTACGTTTACTGTTTGCGGAGCTCTTGGAGATCTTTCTGAGGCACCAGATGGCCCCGCTGCCGACTATGACAATGTCACTCATGCTGATCTTGCCGATGACTATTACTATACTCCTCAGGGTGAGATGACTTAGTTTTCGAGTATCTCGCTCGCAGCTAGTAACTAGGGTGCTGTCTTGATGTAGGAGATTATCATCTCATCGACTACATGGCATTACATCAGGGAATCAACCCAGATATGACATCAGCAAAAGGTCACAATCAATGGAAGCTCAGATGACTCAGCCAAGGATCGGCCTGGCTGCAAGGTGTTGGTATGGTCAGCTACGACAGCGCAAGACTTGGAGGACGTTTACAACACGATGCCCGAAAGGTTAGACATAACAAGACGGCATCAGGATGGTGGGGGGTGATGCTCAGTAAAAGTGAAAATTCGTGTGAATGTCTAGTGTTGGTCGTGTCATAGTCGAAATCGACTAAACTTTGACTAAAGGGCGTTTTAATTAATTCTGCACGACTAACTATTGACTAGGTTAGTTGTGTGACAGTCATCTCAGTGGGCTACCGTCGTCAACGGAATACATGTGAAAGTCATGTAATAGTCCGTTAATAGTCGTACTTTTAGAAGTCAGACAGCAGTCAGGAATCAGGTATATTGAAATCCCACAATACAATGTAAGTTATTGTTAAATGGGGAGGAGGATGAGGGGAGGGGGCAATGAGGAAAAGGGGAGGGGGAGGGGGCCAGGGAACACCAGAGCAAGGAAAGAACAAACTGAAATTAGGCTTTCAACGTCTTCCGGAGCGCTTTCCTGACTTTGCGCTAAAAAAGAACCTGTTAGAGACCTTTTTTTTAACAAAAGAAATAAAATACATTGTGAAAAATCTTACGATGATGAACATTGTGGTTCTGGACAAATAGAAGAGAACCCAGGGTTCTGTAGAGTCTACTGTACCCACTGCATAGCGGGCTATGCGTTTGAGAGTGTCGCCTGAGTGATAGGCGTCGATCTCGTCAGTCGCATCGCGGCCGACAAAATGGAGAGTTGTGAGAGAACCGCCTGGATGGGCGTCAAGCCAGGACTGGGGGACGCGAATGAGGGTATTCCTGTAGACGAAGAGTGTGTCGCCGTCGAGTCTGAGTAGGTGCCAGAGATGGGGTGCACTGAGGAGAAATCAGCATGTAGTAATGAAAGGATCATCGGATAAAAATGAACTCACATTTGTCATCTCGAGTTGATGGCAACGTTGTAGAACTTAGTGAAAAATGGTCTGATGCTCGAGCATGCGGACACACGAATATAAGTTGCGTGTCGGACTAAAGTTGTACTTTACCTTGACTAATTTTGATGGGAAATAGTTGCGGTACCTGAATGTAACAAACTTTGACGTTTTGCAGACTACAAGTTGACTATAATTGACCATGGGTCGACTTTGACCTGATTTCACATGACTTCACTTGAATATTCGTTTTTACTGAGGGTGATGGAAGGTCAGGCAAGGAGCTGCCTGGCTGGCAGAAGGACGCTGGGGTGATGGAAGGCCAGGCAAGGAGCCGCCTGGCTCACAGAAGGGCTGCAAGGGTACACCTGTTGTTAGATACCAATTATCATACTCATGTCGGGCTGGCGTCGCATTGTATGGTGAGGGAATGCAATACAATTTTCATGTCCAACACAATAGTACGCGACACAACGGAATAGAAGAACTATAGTCACAACGGAGCATACCCCTCGGCGTCGTACATATCCTCCATGTCAAGATCTTCCCCATCCTCCGGGCCCAAATCTTGAACACCATCGGATTCGTCTCCCTTGCCCTCCTCGTCACTCCCATCTTCCTCTTCAGCAGACACATAACCATAATCTACCTCTTCGTTCTCGTCACCTTCTTCCGCTGGCACATCCGGGTCATCTTCATTCTCGGATAGATGAACGTTCTCTTCATTTGCTTGTGGTTTGCGCGCTCGAGCCGCTTGTTGACCGATTCCTCCCCCACGATAACGCATGAACATATCACGATCCATAAACCTAGTCCCCATAATTAGCATAGCTTCAGTATAGAATAGAATAGGGTGACTTACATGCCGACGTAGTAATACACCCAATCTTCATCGTTCTGATTTGCATGACGTCCAATTGATTTTCCTAACAAGTCCTCTGTCCTGCCAAATGTGAATGCCGGAATAAGATGGACACCTCGTAGTACCTCCTTTGGATCTAAGAATCCCAATGCGTTGGGGTCTGCCGAATCCAGGAATCCGATCCTGTGTAATCGTCGTGTTCCAAAACCGCCCGGGGCATTGAGATCGCGGCCGAACCAACGGACCCATAAAAATTCCATGCGTTGTGTTTCTTGTGAGTTCGATTTAGGACCGGTGTGACGGACATTGACGTGGAACACGCCAATGACGCGTGCATACCAATAAGGATGAGCGTCACTTTCATCTTCGTCTTTGTGTGCGACAACCATCACATCAGGGTGCGTTCGAGGGTTGATAGAGTCCTGGGTGCAGCGCATATCGTATGTCGTATAGTTGATACGGAGCACTTTATGACGATACATTCGGTTGCTGACGAAGCGGATGTGGTCACGGTCATTTTCTGTGAATGTATGTTCGTCTCCATCATAAGGAATGCCTGTAAGACGGGCCAGGAGATGATCCTTCAATTGTGGCATGAAGTTCTGGCAATATCCATGTTAGCATATCGCGTGAAACATATTACAGTCGGTGTACACACCTTGAGAGCTGGATCATTTTTATTCTTTGTGAGAAATCGAGTGATGCCGTCGTGGTAGCGTTGTGAATCTGAGATATGGTGATGGACTCTTGGTGATGTATAGGGAAGGGGTTCATTGTCGGTAAATTGAAGTGATATGTCCGCCCGTTCATTTTCTGATGGCGTCGGCACAGCACTAGCTGCAGCAATCTCATCATCTTCTCCTTTCTTCATCGCACGCAACAGCGCTTCACGTCGGGTATGCTTTGCGATTTGAAGGCCAAACTTGTCATTTTTGTTTGTCCGAGGATAGAATCGTTTGACCCGCCAGTGTTCCAATTCGCCCTGAGCAATCATTCAGCGCAATGAATCAAGGTTAAAACAAAAATGTGTACCACTTGGGTATTGTAGTTGTCCATTGTGCCATACCGACGAATGGTTTTCACATAGTCTCCAAGCGAATGATACTTGTATGTTGTGAGATTAAGCTGCTTGATCTTCGGACCAGATGGTGCCTTTTCTTTGCTAGTTTGTGCTGCTCCTTGCCGTGTAGGCACAGTTTTCTTTCGTTTTGCTGCAAGTGCCGCAGTTCGTCGACCACACGCTGCTGCACACACTTGGGATCTGAGGCCTGGCACTCTGGGAATGTGAAACAACCTGTAAAGTTCTGTAAAAAAACTTAAAGGTTAATAAAAACTTTTGCGGTAGGACTTAATGAGTTAATCGTTTTCCTCGACGCGTCTGTCACATGACCACTAATCTTTGGGGAGGGAGTTTGCACGGTCGTCGGTCGATAACGTAGCTTAATCACTCACCACGACAATGCCCCAGTTTCTTCCCCCAAAAGCAAAATCCTCTTCGCACTCTAACAAGCCCTACCCGAACTCTAATGCCTCAAAGGCGCGTGCCCCATTGCCGAAAGTGGGAGCAGGCCGTTCTCAACCCAATAAGTGAACACCGAGGATTTGCATTGATTCCGATTCTGAAGATTCACAGAGTGAAAAGGAGAATAGGTACGTGAATTACATATACATATTTCCGATTGCAAAATACTGGATTACCTTGGGCCATGGACACAGGTCTGAGGAGGAAGACAGCGGGATGGATGATGACGACAAGATGATTGATAAAGGTAAAAAACTTGGCCACGACAACAGGAATGAAGAACAAGCACTTCAACCTGAGAGTTGTAAACGCAAACGTCACAACAAGGAAGTTTGCTATGCCCTATCAAATTTGACGACACAGAAGAGACCGAAGTAAGCATGAATGACCTATTTAATGAGCACTTGTGAACTGACAGTTAACATTCCATGTTTCTGCTTTAGAATTGTCAGTTTTTTACGCCCATACAAGGATTCAGCATGGTTCATTCCGCGTGCCATCGGCCCCTTCTCGAACATCATGCAAGCCTTTCAAATTGGGTTGAGGCTCGATGAGAACACTGAAACTGAGCCAGACGAAGAGCTCAATGAAATGTATGTAAATATCCGTCCGTTTCTAATATTTTTACTGCATATATGCATAGTGATGAAGAAGATCGTTTAGAGGCCGAGTTTGTTTACAATGCTGTGATGGAGCTAACGCCTGGGCTACGAGAACAACTGGAATATTACGTTGTGGAGGGTGAATTCGAAACACTTCAAGGGATGGCTGTCTTCGTAAGAGTTTTCTGATTAATTGTCTCAAACCTGATATTTGTGGACAGCTGGATACCCACGCACGTTGTGCTCGCACGGATGATGTTGGGACACTACGCTACACAGCAATGTCATATATCCCCAACATCCCTGGCATTCCGACAATTAGCCCAATCAATTGGAATAAAGGTGACCGTGGTTTTGCCCATGTCGCCTCTGGGTGTTTACTTTGCCCACGCAACATGCGAGACGAATATGACCAAGATCGTGACAAGTAAGCGATCACGCCGAGTCAATCAATATTGTTACTGAAGCACTATTGAGGTTTTGCTGTGACGTTTGCGATGGAAATATCATCATTTCTGCGCAGGATTGGCCATCGTTCTTATATACTGAGGATGAATATGATCCTGAGGCCATCGACAAGGGTTTATTAAAAGGGCCGTTCCTGCTTTCGGTAAGATAATCACATTGAATTGTCCAGTCACTAACTTGAATGTATTTTGATCAGTGCTTCCGACACATCTTCACCGGACCTCGCACTGCAATGAAAGCGACTCCGGGACAGTCTGCTGGGAAGAAAACTATTGCAGATATTTACAACATGACAAATGTCACCGGTTGCAACATTGCTTATGCCGCTGTCTTGGTATGTACTCATTTAAATGCTAGGCATCTCGACTGATAATATTTAGGCTCGCTTCATCCTCAATGGCCAGGAAGAATGGGCGGCAGAAGATGGCAACTTCAACACAATTGAATTTTTCAAGAACGTTGTTGAGCTGTTTGACGATCCGGAATGGAGTAAATCCACTCTTGAGTGGTGGGACAAGTAAGTGCAACTGACTCTTTGTATTTATCCTGATCAATTGCCATGATTCAGTCAGGTTCTCAGAGCTAAAGCACGTCGAGGAGGCAGTCGTGCCATTTGTCAAGCCAATGCCCAGTCTGGTACTGCAATGTTGGCTGCTCAACGTGCCGCCCGCCGTTGTGCATGAAAAATTTCAAGGTTGCTTTTCCATCTTCATACCGCTGTGTCTGCCATTCTCACTATCAATACCCCACTCATCGCATGCATAAAAGCTTTCCAATCAACATTCCACATGTCTTCCTCCCTCGCTCTCCGAACGTTCTCGCTCTCCCATCCAATTGCTCTCCATAATGTCTCGTTTAGCTCCCTTGTCGAATCCATCATGCTTCGTGCTGTGTAGTTTGTACTCGCATTCATGTTTCGCTGCCAATAAGAACAATTATATTATAATAACGTCGGAATACATGAGAATGGTGTATCCTCTGACATGAGCCAGCAGTGCCGAGCTGTGCTTCCATGCACTGCCAAGGTAACCCTAGTCTGATGGCTCTCTTGCATGAGTGCGGCCAGTCTGGAGGCCCTCTTGGATGACGCTGGCCATTATGCTGGCCTGCTTGGAATATTCCGCCACTCTGACCATGGTCTTGGATTCCCCTTGGAATATGCTGGACGATCTGATGGCCTCTTGGTTTAGATGGCCCTTATGGTCTCACTTGGCATAAAAGGCAGAGTCTTGCAAACCTAGACCTGTCCCTTGCCAGAGGTGGTCCCATTCTGGCGAGCTTTCCAAGCAAGGTAGACTTTGTATTTCCTCACATGTACTTAGAAGAATTTTTCACTTTCGCTGATGGAGATGGTTATATATGCCTTGAGCTGACCCACAATCATTAACATTGTTTGACATTATGCTCACACTTAGATCAAGGTAGGGATGGCATGGTTGTGATGGTAGAAGTCAATCAAATTAGTAGAATGATACAGTCTTCAATGGGTCATTGATACAGTCTTCAATGGGTCATTGATACAGTCTTCAATGGGTCATTGATACACCCAAATGTAAACTCAAAATAACTTTTTTGTGACTCAAAATCCAGAAATTCCAAACTGACAGAAAGATGTATATACACCTAAAGAGTGTCACTGGAACCTCAGTTGGGGAACAAAGTGTGAGATCTCGTCAATGTGGAGGATATACAACCTGTGTGCTGAATTTGTATGTGCGTGTCAATGATACACTTCCAAATATGGAAGTTGTGCAACTTTTCCGTAGTTTCCCCAGTCCCTGTGGTAGGCTGCAAAAATGGAGGCCATCATTCTATTGCTATTTCATCTATTGTTTTTTAGTGTGAACTACTTAGTCTGCTGTTATTGTTGAAATATTAGAGGATTGGTTGATGTGCTCAAGTAGACTTGAACAAATACACCAACAATGTTTGTCAGCATTTCGCCCAAATGAGGTAGAATGACAATTTCTCTCATTGTTTGACCTTGAGCACGAGAATTGGATGTCCAATGATGGTTGTTAGATAGCCAGAAGGTGGGGTTGACGTGACTAAAGAGAAGTACCAACAATTTGAGCCCAAAAACAATATATTGCGACAATTTTAGACTAGGTGTATCATTGACACGTCTGTATCAATGACCCATTGAAGACTGTATTTGATGTGCCATAGATCAACAACACATGTCTTTGAACATCATTCCTCCAAGAAAAGGGAGGTCATGGTGGGGTTGAAGGAATCCCACCATATATAGCAGAGTGGTAGAATCTGAACTTTGCTTGAATGAAAGTCATAACTGTGCCATGGATCAACAAGGCGTGTCCTTGAATATCATTCCTCCAAGAAAAGGAAGGTCATGGTGGGGTTGAAGGAATCCCACCATATATAGCAGAGTGGTAGAATCTGAACTTTGCTTGAATAAAAGTCATAATAGCCAACACAAGAGAGTTATTGTCCATTTGCTACCACAACAACAGTATGGTACCATAGCTCCTTACCACACAGAAATACTGTTCTGCTCATGTAGCAACTAATGCATCATATTGTCATGGCTGATATACTGATGATAGGGGATGTAGCAATGACTTCATGTTGGTAGGAAGTCAGCAATATTCTCATACTGGACTCCAGGAATATCCGAAATAGAAGGCAAAAACATATATTTGGTGAACGTGCAAAAAATGAGAAAATACAAAGCAGCGTCACACATGAACTATTCCCAACCAATTGATACTCTACTTGGGATTCACGTCGCCTAATGTGAACATATTATCTGCGCGCCTCTTCTCCTTGGTGCGAGAGAGAGCGCTTCCTTCAATTGGTACTTTGGCGTCAGAGCACGCATGGGGGAAGATTTTCCTATAAAAAGCCTTTGTCAGAATGTTGTACAGAACCACATTCAAAGGCAGAATGAAGATTCACTCACCTATTCCACCAATTTAAAAGGTCTTGCACTTCATCCTTCTCCTCTGGATCATCGAGTAGGTCGAGAACACTGTTATAGAACGTCTCAGAATCGGTGACAAGATCTGTACGCGAGAAGGTGCTTGAAGAACACAAGGCGAAGCGAACCTATGAGGTCGTCAGCGACAGCGTTATTGGAGATTAGCGAGACTACCTGAGTACCGATGTACGCCAGCGACACCTTTGTAACACAAGTCATGCCATGGATGCGTGCATTTCCTGATCGTGTAGCTTTTGGTTCATCCTCGTCAACTGAACTCGGCGAGGTAAAGACATGTTTGAATCCCTATGTCACCCAATGTGAGGAATAGAAAGCAAATGACAGAATGAAAACTAACCGCAACCAGGAGCTGACTCCTCAATAGTCCATTCCAAGGGTCATCAGGATCATACGCAAGGTCAGCGTATAGAAAGATGGGCCATTGGTCGCCGCGGACGTGCGTTTCACCACTGCGGAGCTTCTCTTTGACACTGGGAGTAGTTTCAGCCCACAATGTCATACCACACAATAGTGGCTTACCTGGGTATAGACCAATCTATTCCGGTGGGGCAGAGTAAGGCGCCTGTTCTCTTGTGGTGGAACCCACGGGTCGTCTTGACTTTACAACTGAGGGATGGAGCGAGAGTCTGTCCCGGCGGAGTAATCCAATCAATAATCGCAAATTTCAATGTTTTGGTGTCGTCAGTGCACGCTCTGTTCATGCCTTTCTGTATCTAAATGACGGCACGTATGATGACCATAAGATGGCTGAAGACAGTTTACTAACCATATCAGCAACAAACTCGACCTCTTCGTCAGTTCCAGATAAAAGCTGTTCCTTGAGGCCAACACAAATCTTAAGCAATTCCCAAAACAAATTATCCTCACAACGTTCGCTTCCAGAAACATGGACATGAGAACTGAATTGTCTGTCTCCTGGCATGAACACTTACCGTACTGTCTCGGGTAGGGTGTAGCACGGGTGACCCGCGGGTTGCCAGGCCGGACACCGTACCCGTACCCGCAGACACCGTACCCGTGACGGGTGCGGGTCTGCATTACCCGCGGTCGGACGCGGGTGTGGTGGTTGCCCGTGTGGCCATGCGGGTAGTGTCGACGACAGCGGCAGCGAGCTCCTCAAGCCCACAAATGAAACGTACACGTCAATTGACGCGACGGTTCGCATTTGTGGGGCTGGGCTGGGCTGGTTCCGTCGTCTTGTCCCACTGCCATCCTCCCCGCTCCACCACCGTCGTCATCGCCGTGCTGCTGCCAGTTGGCAGTGGAAGTCGTCGCCGTCGTTGTCGTTTCACGGGCCAGATACCTCGCGAACAACGTCTGCGCATCAGTTGATGCGCCAGCCCGTTTTCGCGAGGTGATTAGTTTGAGGTCTGTGGGGGCACTCGAGGTCTTCGTTTGTCTTCGCGAGGTCTTCATTTGTCTTCGCGAGGTCTTCGTTTGTCTTTGCACGGTCTTTGTTCGTAGTTTGGTGCTGGCGACTTCATTAACGATGTTGACGCGTCAGTTGACGTGTCACCGTGCTTTCGCGAAGTCTTCATGCATGTTTTCATGCTGGGGACCTCGCGAACACACGTTGACGCATTGACTGACGCGTCAACGTCGTTTGCGAGGTGTGGACTCGAAGGCAGGGGGTTAGCCGATGTCGGTGGTGAAAGAATCGGGGCACGTACCTGTGCTGGTAAGTGGACGCACCACCCTCCCAGCCGTTTCCCTTCATCGCCGTGTTGTTGTTGTTGTTGTTGTTGGTTGGTGGTGGTGGTGGTGCCAGTGGTGGTGGCGGCGGTTTGGGTATAACTTAGTTATTAGATATGTTAGATAAATGAATTAAAAGTATAAAAAAATTTACCTGTGGGGCCCATTGGGGCCCTCTGTGCTAACCCGTGGATACCCGTCTACCGCGGGTAAGGGTGTGCGGTAGTGCACGGGTTGCCAAATTGGGACACCGTACCCGTACCCGAGAAACCCGTGGCCCAAAAACCGCGGGTTTACCCGAACCCGTGCTATACCCTAGTCTCGGGGGGTGTTGCATCTTCCTCTGCCAAGCGAAGGAGGCCATTTGTGATGAGTACCTTGACATTGCAGAACGCATAAGACACTCGACCGAAGTGACGGCCGTGATGTACCAGGGGATTGGTGATGGCACTGTCTAATCATGTCAGCAGGCACAACGAGGATACTTAACGATCGCTAACGCTTTCTTCCTTGGGCCGCTTTGTAGTGCATCATCTCGCACCTGCCGACCAGTCGATGCTTCCATCCCAGACATTGTTGCCTAGCTCGAAATCTGATGATAGAGGAGGATATGAGATGATCTTTGCCAAAACTGCAGCCTTTATAAACAGTCGTCTGGAAATGAAATCTGGCAGAGATTAATGTCAAGATACATAATAGAACTCCGCCAACTGTGACGGACCTCAGAAAATGTAATGCATTATTGGTGGGTGTTGAATATGCACAAATATACACACCCAACAATTTACTAGTAGCTCCTGGCAACTGATAAGTTGTTAGACGTGACTTCGAAATGGAAAATATGCCCACCTCTGAAAAGCAAGTCGCCAAACGACATAACGAGGGCGATATTGAAGTAACTGTGAGGTGTATTGCTCCCTACACCATAGAACTTCTTCATCGAGTATCATCTCAGGGTCAGCCGGAATAAAAAGGCTTGTCGCACGATGGACGAAGGGGATAACGATCCTGTTGTTATGGAAGGTCACAATGGTCAGTCATCATTTCTCATTTCACTAATAATGAAAGGTCCTACCGACGCCGTGTAGAAGCCAAGATCAGGGACACGAATGAACGACTCCTGAAAGCACAACAAGAACTCCGCTCCGCACAAGAAGACATTCAAGTGCTGACCCTGAAACTCATAGATTGTGAGGCGAAGCTGGAGAGGGCAGAGTACATTGGGGAGCTTGCCTGGAAGTATATCCCAGAAGAGAAGCACGCCAACTTCCGCCTCGAATGGCCTTGCAAACAACACATTACTTAAATTATTTTCACGAGTAACAACAAACACGTATTTTTAACATACAATTACGCGACTTCCCCATATGACCATCCTTACCAGAATACCTCGGCTGCAGGCACAACGTGTGTCCAGGAGCATAAAATGTTTTGATTGCATACTGAAACCAAAATCTACATGGCTTGGTACCACATACCTGCATGGCTAACCCAATACTCATCCAAACCGTAATATACGGATGCGGTCATTGGGTAACTAAGATACCAGCAAATAAGAACACCCACGTCATTGAAAATGTGCTCGTATGCCGAGTTCATTTTGAGAGCTTTGTCGGCGTGCGCACAGTTGCAAGCCCAGATTGCCTGCAGTAAATTAGTTCTACTTGCAAGCTGCTGAGAAAAATTACTTACCAAAAGTCCGGCTATTTGGACGAGATTCAGGGGGACCTTCAGTTTTCCATCCCATTTAAACAGCCAGTACGGACAGATAGACGTATTCCCATGGCCAAGAAATATTACAGTGATGATATCCGAGACGATGACACCCCCTAAATTGACAGCGGGGACAACATTCTGAATGGTATAATTAGAGGGATACTAGGACAGTTAAGAGGCGACTTATGAATATGGATGGCTCATCTAGGCAGGATACCTGCTGAAGACTATCCATAGGTCCATAATGCCCGCCCCAGATATGAGGAATGATGTGCGTTTTAATGGCGTTTTGAATCCGTTGACGGGCTGTAAAAAAACCAGCCGTAATCTGCAAAAAAAAGAAAAAAAGCGTTGAAGACAACTTAGTACAGCATGCTTACTTACCTCTTTGAGGATCACGGGGTGGGGACATTCCACCGTACCGAATCTGACATAATGTCCCAGTCTGCTATCTGTCTTGTCTGGTAAAAACAAATCAATACAAGTCGTGAAAATGAAACGTAACGTACCATATAGTGGCTGCCAGTAGGGCTCGCCTCGAGACCGATGAAGATACAATGCTGAGACAAATAGTTCCTGATGTCCATTCAGGAGTCGTTGTTCCTCGCCGCAAAACCACGAATAACACGGGATGCTGACTTCATACGTTCCCTTTGCCACTTGCACGAGCGCCAACCAATCGGATGACTGAGCAACGTCTTCAGAGGTTAGTGCGGTGGTAAAACTGCCATCTCGATAAGACAGAGATGCAGGTATGGGGATGCGGGTGTAATGGTGTTGAACATCTTGGAATGTTATGAGATTGGTATCGGAGAGGATCACCGGAGGCGGCAAAAATCCGGAAGTGTGGGGGATCGTGACTGATGTTGCGTGTGAGTCGAGTACTTGGGCCTGCACAGAGGACGATGAGGAGGCTGCAGTTGAGACAGGCATGAGTGAAGAGGTTGAGCTTTGCACAAAAGGCGGCAAGTGATCATCTGATAACGGCGACGACGACGTGTCGAGTGAATTCAGGGAAAGATTAGTCTAAGGACGGCGATGCATTCATTTCGTGAGTGTCAAGGATGGCATATCATCTGAATCACTTACCCAATCAGGGTGGAAGAAAGTAAGGAGATCATTCAAGTTGTCGTCGCAATTGAGGTCGAGATCAGACATGAGGATATAACGATGGTATAACGGGGTGATGAGGATATAACGATGATATAACAGGGTAATGAGGATATAACGATGATATAACAGGGTAATGAGGATATAACGATGGTATAACGGTGTAATGAGGATATAACGATGGTATAACGGCGTAATGAGGATATAACGATGGTATAACGGCGTAATTCCGATTCGTCTTTGCTTCAATGCTTATTACATTCTTCAATAAAGCGACTAAATTTAACTAAAGCTTGCTTGTACTAGCAATTAAACATTACTACAAATTTAGAGTAATTGGGATTGGAGTAGCGACAAGTCATGGCGTTGTTTGTATTATTATAGTGCTTACCTGAGGGCAGGTTCTGGTCGGGTTTCCCCAAATACCAAAATGGGTTCGAAACCGCCCTGAGGTGTCAGCTATGGTTCTCGGCTAAATGATAGTCAATCACTTTCTTCCGCAACTCTAGTAGTCTAGCAGTCTAGTAGTTAGTACAATTATTTTTTGTAATTCAACATCCCAATTGTGAATTCGCACCAATCATGACTACGAATTACTGCAAAGGTTGTTACAAACGACGAAGAGTCATGGTGGGCTACAACTCGGACTCGGAGGTCACGGTGAGCATACCAATGCAGTCCAGGACCATTCCCAGTGCTTGAACCTTCGTTCTTAGCATAATAGTGTCACCAAATTCCTGGACCTGCATGCGCATGACCATGACGACACGGACATGGACACGGATTCGAATTTAAATTATGATTCAGAGATGAGCTCGGAGTTGCCTGGTAAATCATCCCTGTCTTGTCCTCTGCAATTTGAGGACTTTATGGATCTAGGGTTGGACGCCGACTCAGAGTCTGTGCCACTCGCAACCGAGCATTTCTGGGCCCAGCGACCAAGTTATCAACATTCACTTCAGGACGAGCACGAAGAACTGGCAAGCCAGGTGGAGTGGCTCAAAGAGAAATATCAACGGAATAGTGTCGTCCCTACTATGCTTGATTCAACTCCCGACACTCAATTGTGGGTTCTCGATGAACCTCATGCCGGAGACATGAATCTTTGGCGCATTAGCGTCAAGGTGAGTGGTCTAATAAGTCTTTGCTACTCAACTTGACGTTGCTGTTTGTTATAGCGTGGGTTGGAGTTGGATTGCCTGGAATTTCTTCTTTGCAAATGTGGCAGCACTGATGGCTCGAGTCTGACGATCGCTTCCGCCTTCTGGCAACCATCCATTCCAGGCGCTATCTATGTCGAAGCCCCAAGTACTGGGGATATTCGACGTGCTTTTGCACACATGCACATAGTCTATGTTGATCGGAAAATTAGCCTCGTGCCCCTGCCTGAGCACATGCAACTTCTCGAGTTGAAAACAGTGAACTCAGCCATGACTGTGGCCGAAGGTGACTGGGTGCGTACCAGGAGTGGCACGTATAAAGGGGATATTGGTTATGTCACGAAGGTGGTCACATACAGTGCCAAGGTTAGAGTGTTCCTTGTGCCTTGCCTCTCCTACCTCAAGCCTTCCAAGGATCTCAAGCACTTGCCGGAAACTCGTCCTCTTCCCACGCTGTTTGATGCTGACTGAGCCCGCAACATTTTTGGTACCGAAGCTGTTCAACAGGGCAAAGATTGGCTCATATTCCAGGGGATGAAGTTTAAGGATGGCTTTTTGGAACGATGGGTTAATGTTCACACCTTGAACACAAAGAATGTCTGTCCTACTTTTGAGGAGATCAAATTGTTCAACGCGAGTTCGGGATGGTGTAAAGCGGCCAGGCATTGGTGGAATGTCGAGGACACCATTGCTTCATTGAGTGTTAATGATCGCATCAAAATTATTAAAGGAGAGCTGAAAGGACTTTGCGGTATTATTACCTCCAAGGATGTCAACTCAGTGCAAGTGCACCTGCGCAAAGACGACAATGATGCTCTGAACGAGGACCAACTAGTTGAGGTTCCAGCACATCAGATTCATAAATCTTTCAGTGTTGGAGACTACGTTTGTGTACGACTGGGCGTTCACGCTGGTAAATCGGGTTTTATAGTGGGCATGTCTAGCAATTACATTTTGCAAATTACTACAGCGCCAGCCGACTCGCGATTTAACAATATAGAGGTAAAGGCATTGCTCTCATGTAGATTCTCTTGTTGATGTCATCTTGACCAGTCAAACCTTGTTCATTCAGTTCCCGATCATATAGAAGTGCATGCCTTCCATGTCGATTTCACGGAGCAGAACCGTTTACCAAGGCCCCTGGCCGGAACCATTACCCAATGCCCCGTCATGCAAACCATCAAAGATCCAGTAGCCAGAAAGAGGGTGCTTGTGGTGGGGTTGAATAAATTTTGTGGGTATCATGGGACCATCATACACACCCACGAACATCTCAAAATGTATGACGTCCGCATGGATGCTAATGGCAAAGTCATGCAATTTAAAGAAGACTTCTTGGTTCAGATATCGTAAAACTCATGTTTATATTCCTGTTCCATAAGGCGCCTGACTTCTGCTTGATGCAGGAATCGCAGGCCGCTATATTATTTTCAGGATGCCCTGCCAGAAGCTTCCCAGCCGGTATTGCTACCATCCCTTGAATGGGTTGTTCCCAGGCCCTCAACGCCCATGTGGGAATCTTCTTCAGCCCGGGGTGGAAGTCCTGCTTGGGAACCTTCTTCCTGAACACCACTGCCAGACTGAGATTCTCTGTCAACAGCCCTCTTGGAGCGGCTAAATCATGGGGAACCCAGCTCTCAGGATCCCTCAATACAATGGCCAGGGAAAGTTATAAACAACGATATAGAAGAAAGAGGGGTATCCTTACCGTCAGGTACTGTTCCACTATTGTCACATTTCCCCTTCGCTGACTCCTTTGCACAGGTGTCCACAAAGACTGGCTTGCCATGCAAAGTTTGCATGGAAAATCGATCAAATTGTGTGTATCAGGCTTCAACAGAAATCTGGGTGGCTGGAGAAAAGGTATTAGCGAAGGCACCGTTGCCCGCACTTTGGGCATGCCTGTCAGCAGTGATCCACCAGAAATTGAGATCAAGCCGATGATTCTGGGCGCCGATACAGTCCTGATCCCGTTGTGTTACCTTGAACCAGTACATCCCTGGGGTGCCAAGGAAAAGGCGGTTTGTATTGCTGGAGATCATCAAGGAGTAGATGTAGTCATTGTGGAAGCCAGAGAATATCTGTGGCGTTTGGCACCGTTAGATAATCCTCGCTGCCCTCTATATACCGCTCCGCATGAGCATCTCGTAATTTTAACAAATTTGATAGTATCATGAATTCAATCCTTTCTTTCCAATCTTAAATTGCAAGCCTGTGTGACAGGCCGTGGAATAACATTATACGCACAAAAACAAAAGATTTGTAGTTCAAAAATTTGAAGGGCAACAGAAAAGCGAGTCGCCCTTGTTGGAAACTACGCGAAAAAGTCCCAAATACCTCCTCTTCGCTTTCCAGATCCTCCTCCTCTTGGCTCTGTGACGCCTTCAACAATGCGTCCTTCTCCTTCTGACTGAAATGTCCAAAACTTCCAGTGCCAACTTCAAGATGGATTGTGAGGTCACAGGGAGTGAGGTCGAGAGGAAGGGGAGGTGGCTCTGTGTTGTGGTAAAGCCAGTAAAGGTCATGGTGTACTGGCCCACCCCGAGACCCAGTGATTCTGAATTCCTCCATAACGAGTTGGTCTTGTATTTTCATTAATTCATCCAGCTGCTGCACTAGTGTAGTGCGCATAGTCTGCTTCTTCTGGGAAATTTTGCTTAAAGATTGCTGGAACTCGGATGTTTGGCTCGTATGGATAAACTACAACAATCGTTATCAGTTCCTGATCGTGTTGGAGATTCAAGACTCACTATAGTGGGATCCAGCCCATAATCATCTTTGAAACAAGGATGTTGGAAAAGATAATTCTGAACAGCAGCAAGTTGAAAGCAATCCGTCTGATTGAGATAGTACATCGTTATTTACAAGATAGGAGATAGGAGTTGTAGGCGGAGACACTGAGGATAGCGGAGTTTTACAAGAGATGCCCTGAGGTAACATTGCATTTCCAGGATCATGTGCCAAACTCGGTCTTTTTCTTGTACACAATATACATTGAGTGAGACTTGGAATAATATCAAGTAGAGTGTTGTAGTCCGTGATCAAAAACTTCCCGGTTATTTAGACAAATTAGTCACTCCATCATGCAGTCTGATGGCAACATGGGTAGACAATGGGAAAAAATACTGGACACCGAAGTGAGTACAGCACACCATAATATAGCTCATTCGTTGTCTCAGTGGCACTCAGCTGAGGCCTTATGCACAGAAGAACAAGTTTCAAAGTTACAAGTCCGTGATGCCAAGCCTGTCAGGTGAAATGGAATCTATCCTCTTTGTCGAGGCTGTCTTGCTAGCTGCCAATGCTGCATTTGAGGCCGAAACTAAGTCTAACACAATTTCAAGTTGGCCTCCTGCAAAGGACAGAGGGTTCATCATTTGTGGAGAAAGCGGTGATACAGCTGGAGGCAATCCAGTTGTACATGATCCAGGCATTGACTTAGGTGAGCAAAATTTCTGGAGACCGGTTTGTATCTGATCCATCTCAGATCATAACGCGAATGATACTATTATCCCACTACCACATGATGACGCTTTTCAACCATTGGCAATTATCGAATGTCCAGTAAATGAAAACACCCCGGAGCATGTGGAGTTGTTGACGAAGAAGTGGCTAACTCCTAAGCAACTAGCTGACTTAGCTCGAAATGAGGGTCTCGTTTACCGAAAGGGCAAGTTTTCAGCAGACAAAACCTGTATGGTGGAAGTGGCCATTCAAGCATACCAAACGGTGCGGAATTCACAATTGTCTTCGACTCTCACAAGCTAACCCTGAAACTCTTCTCATAGTGGAAATCCATCAATTCTCAACAGTTATTACGAATAATATTTCCGAAAGAAGCCACCAGCCGTGATGATGAATTCTGGTCAGCCATAGGTATAATCGCCAGTTAGCTCCTTGCCCTTCAAGTCCCCTTTTAAAATAATTTGCTAGCTTCTGCCATCCCAAATCGTTCTCTAATGGCCGTGTACCAGCATGTTCGTAGATCGCGTCAACCCTACAGTAAACAAGGTCCTTGGTTGCTGCATGAAGATATGGATCTGATCCAGTTGGGTTTTCTTCTTATCTTATGCCTGGCGCTGAATGACTTTCTAGAGCTGTGGATCAGCATGGCGAACATTGGGAGGTTGTAAGTCATAAGGTTGGCAGGTCCAGTAATGACTGTTGGGACCGCTACAGGAATCATATCAAACATTGTGACTTGTGAGCTAAGGGTGAGTAACGAGAGCTCTATTATACAATGTACTCACCCGAACTTTCTTAGGTCGCTGGACCAAGGCAGAAGAAGAAGATTTAACCAGGATCATGATGGAGATGACACCTGAACTAAGCGAGAACTTCATCAATGACTCCACTATCAGCTGGTATGAAGTGAGCAAACGGATGAATCACAGATGCGGAAGACAGCAGTGCAGTTCCAAATGGTCAATTATTCTAATGAAGATGTTGCTTTGACTGATTGTCTACATTTAGGAGAGAGTTAACGAAAATCATGAAAAATGGGGGTACCAGGCCAAAGTGGTCCTATGAAGATGCCTCCAACCTTGTCGAACTGTACGTAATGAATAATAAAATCACATTCAGTCTTCTGGTTCCGCCTACATTCATCTCCAACTATTTAAACTTCAACAGCATTGATGCAATGAATGTCACAATCGATGCAGATATCAACTGGAGCCGACTTGCAGATTCCTATGGCGCCTTATGGAATGCCCATTCGCTTCAAAAAAAGTGGGCAACACTGAAAGGTTGTGTTGATGGAGCGGAATGTATGAGCCTTCAAGGTTCGTTAATATGACTCTGATGCCCCTAATGTTCATTCATGTTGATTATTTTTCTCAGACATTGTCGACGCTCTCCAAACGAAAAACATCCTGGGGCATTGACTCATAGTCTCGGTTAGCGCATGGTGCCAGAGTCCGCAGCGGTTCATGATTCATCGTTCTTTATGTTCACTTATTACGCTCTCATATTTGACAATTCGTATATTACATCCACATTGAAACTCAGTTGAACAAACTAAGTTAGTTTCTTTGTGACCACTACCTGAGCCAGCGTATTCAACCAAGAGATTCCTTGCACATGTTATCATTCTTTGGGTAAGTGATCTGCCTATGCTTGGATCTTTTCTAACACCAATATTTTTATTAGTAATATCGTCAGCCCATAGCAGAGTCCAATGGATCGGGACTCTGCATTCAGCCAGACCTGTTCTTGCAGCAGGACATTTTCAGATGTTCGGGCATTCAAGAATCACCAGAACATTTGTAAGAAAACCAAGAAACGATTGTCCCATGCGTTGGCGAAAGCAAAGGAGGTTCTAGCTGTCAGAAAGCGGAAGGCTATCACTCTAGATACAACCATGGAGCCATTTGTGAACACCATTGACGACGATATCAGTCAGAATCTTCAGCTTGAGCCCGGGCATGTTCAGGTACAGAACCATGGCAGTCCTTCATACTAATGTCACCATTCACGTGGGTCTGCAGGATCCAACCTCAGCTACGACAGAAATCCAGGATGATGCGAGACCCACAAGGCGTCACAAACTTCCTCTTCATTTTCATGTCGCAGGTCTTCAATTGCATGATAAGAGGCTGAAAGATATTCTTCCACGGCCAGTTCCTGCACTATCGCCACCTGGTATGGACGTTCCAGACTCAGCGACTCATTCATTGGATTCATTGATGAATCCTATCTTGACTTCCCAACACCGCCGCAATGGTAGTGCTGGTAAAGCATCAGGAAATCCACCTGTTCGCCAAATCCTTAATACTGCAAGAAATTCTTTTGGCCTGTTTCGTCGCTACTTCGCCGAGACATTTCCATCTCATGATCCAGAAAGTGAGGTCAACGTATCATCTCTATCCGATATAATCAACTCTAGTTCTGCTCATTCACCCCCCCCTGATATTCTTCCATCGTTTCGACCTTATCCAAACCAGAACTCTTTTCTACTAGGTGATTGGTATTGGAATCAGGGTGCCCAGAAGTCTCAGCAGGATTTCAAAGAGCTCCTCGCTATTGTGGGTGATGACGATTTCAGACCTACAGACGTCCAAAAGACAAATTGGGACAGGATCAACGACCAGTTAGCGCTTAATGATTGGGACAAGGAAGAGTGGATCGATGAAGATGCTGGGTGGAGGACGTCGCCTGTAACAATATCAGCACCCTTCCATCGTTTCACGGATAGGCCTGGTGCCCGTGATTATACTGCTGCAACCTTCCATTATCAATCATTGATATCGGTCATTCGGGAAAAACTTGTGAATTCCATCGATTATCGCCATTTCCATTACGAGCCCTATGAGCTTGTCTGGCAGCCAACCGACAACTCACAAGAGGTGCGCATCCATGGTGAACTGTATACATCACCTGCATTCATTGACGCTCATTGTTCCCTGCAAAATTCTCCTCTGGAACCTGGCTGCGATCTTCCACGCATCGTCGTTGCGTTAATGTTCTGGTCTGATTCAACTCATTTGACAAATTTCGGAAACACAAAACTTTGGCCATTATACATATTCTTCGGAAACAAATCGAAATATCGAGGGTGTAAACCTTCGTGCAATGTATGTGAACATGTGGCCTATTTTGAGACTGTATGACTTTTTCATGTTCCTCAATATTCTTTACTGATTTGCGGTTAGCTCCCAGACTCATTCAAAGATTTCGCGAGCGAGTATACTGGCACAAAGAAGCTGAAAAAGACCTTCATGACTCACTGCCATCGTGAATGCATTCACGCCCAGTGGAAAATCATCCTCGATGATGAATTCCGAGAAGCTTATGAACATGGCATCATGATCGAGTGCTGCGATGGGGTGTTGCGCAGGTTTTATCCTCAGATATTTACATACTCGGCAGACTACCCCGAAAAGTGAATGGTTCTCTTTTTATGCTACCGATTTACTAACTTGCAGACAATAGGATCCTTCTAGCCAGCATCAGAAATTTGGGTCAATGTCCATGCCCACGTTGCACCACGCTATTGTCAAATGTGCATATGGTGGGCACCAAAAAGGACCGGCACAACAGGATCAAGTTGGCCCACGTGGACGATGAGTGACGCCGATTCATGGTCACCCAAGCTCGAAATGCCATCTATCAGAAAAACTACGCAGTTGACAGTGCCCCTGTAGAATGAATCCTCAAGCCTCAGTCTCTTGTTCCTACCTCGGTGAGGTTATTCAAATTTGGACTTTGCGATTCTTACTCGGAACATTCCTCTGTAGAATGCCTTCTCTGAATGGCTCTCTAAATTGGGATTTAATCTTTTTTTGATGTTTTTGGTTGATCTGATGCATGAGATCGAACTTGGGGTATGGAAGACCTTATTGATCCACGTCTTTCGAATCCTCGAATGTGCTGATGAGAACGCCCTGCATGAACTGGATCGTCGGTAGGTAGTTCCTGTATATTTCACTGCATCTCTAATGGTGCACACAGTTTTCGATTGGTTCCAACTTTTGGGAGGGACACAATTAGGCGTTTCACTTCCAATACGTCAGAATTGAAGAAAATGGCTGCCAGAAACTTTGAGGATTTTCTACAGGTATGTCAAATGCATTATCTCACTGGAACATCGAAATTAAGCGGGAGGCAGTGTGCAATTCCAGTTTTCGAAGGTCTATTACCGGAACCCCATAATGGGAGAATCCTGAAACTCCTCTTCACCTTCACCCACTGGCACAGGTTAGCCAAACTGCGAATGCACAGCGATACCACACTTTCTATTCTCGATCATGAAATGACTATCCTGGGACAACAGCTTCACGATTTCCAATCCAAAACCTGCCACCATTTTCAGATGCGTGAATTGAAGTCCAAAGCAGCTGCTAGACAATGCCATCAAAGCAAGAAAGGGATGATGGTTAATTCCTCTCTGCCAATGACCAGCAAGCGAAAGCCAGAAGCTGCTAACCAGCGCCTACCCAAAACGCTGAATCTTCAGACCTTCAAGGCCCATGCTCTGGGTGACTATGTAGATGCCATCAAGAGATATGGCATGACAGATTCATACACTTCAGAAATCGTGAGTGTTTTACTTTGTCTCCACTGACCATCAACCTGATCTCTTCTACTACTGCAGGGCGAACTAGAACATTGTAATCCCAAGTCTCGATTCAAGCGGACCAGTAAAAAAGAATTTGTGTGACAGTTAGCTCGCATTGAGCGTAGACAAGCCTGTCTCAGACTCATTCGCCAAAAAGTAGCTGGAGCGTTTCCTAGGGCTGCGAGCAAAGAACGAGTGTCACAACACCCTGATGCCCATCATCATATTGGCATCTCCGAGAACCATCCAGAGCACATTGGCTCTTTTTTGCATGCGCATGATGGGGATCCAGCTATTAAGGTAGATTGCGTCCATCATTGGGAATTAATATAGCAGCTCAACTCTTCACATCACAGGACTTCTGGATAAAGCTGAAGACACACCTATTACCTCACATCAAAGCACTTTTGGATGCTGAGATGCAAGCTGGCAGTGAACCGCGACAACCCTGTTCTTCTACTCTGGCAGACAGCACACGTGAGCTGAACGGCATCCACTTCAAAGGTGACCGCATATACAGACACAATATTATGAGAATCAACTACACCGCATATGACGTGCGATGGGCCCAAGATAACGTAAACCCTAACACAGATCACAGCGATATCATGTTGCTCTCCTCCCAAGAAGCTAGCTTGCTGATTCATCAGTATATCTACGCTCGTGTTCTTGGCATCTACCATGTGAATGTGATATATACTGGACCTGGTATGTTGGACTATCGGGCTCGGCGGATGGAGTTTCTATGGGTTCGACCATTCGAGAACCTGGACAACACACCGGTGCAGATGGGCTGGATGCGGTCGCAGCTTGATCGTCTGCAATTTCCGTCAATGAATGAGGAAGGAGCCTTTGGCTTCATTGATCCTGCGAATGTTTTACGTGGCGCCCATTTGATTCAAGCTTTTACAGCAGGCAGGCGGCATGCGGATCGTGACGGTATTTTGGAATGTGCTTGAAACGCAAAGGATTGGGTTCAATACTACGTCAATCGGTGAGTCATTGCTGATAACCTGCTGCATCTTTTTAATTCCTTCCTGATCATTAGCTTCGTTGATCGGGATATGGTCATGCGTTATCATTGGGGTTTGGCAGTTGGGCATGTATATGGTCATGACTCTTTCCAACCCAGCGGCGACCAAAACAGCAATGCTCACAGCGACGATGAAGATCCAATATGCGAAGACAACGATCTTTCCACTGCAATTGTAGATTCTGAACTTCACTGCGTTGAAGTTCGTGATGAAGAAAAATCTGACCGTACCTCCGAGTCTGACAACTCTGAAAGTAGTGATCTCAAGCGGGAGGAGGAGGATTGTGATGAAGTTGGGCTTTCAGATATGGAGGAGATGTATGGCAACTCTCAGGTATATGAGTTTTACGAGTAGTACTGTATGATTGGTCGATTTTTGGTTACCTCGGACAAGGTATTTGATTCACATTTAACATGTAAGCAACGGTCAGCGTTCAAGGTAATTAAAAATGCATCCAGATGAGGCCTCAAGTTTCTGCCGTACACAAACCTCCCACATCTACTCCTCCCCTCGGGAAACACATGCAAACATGGACCACTCCCCCACTGCTGTCACCACACAGAAAAAGACCCCAACCTTCCGCAGCCCCCCTAATGTCCAAGCAGCAGATGCCATAACCAAGGCCAATCCTGGCCATTCGCCCTTGAATGTGAATGTTCCTGAACGAACTTCCACCAACTTTCCCAACTCCCACCCAGATCGCCATAGAATACATAGTTACGCTTAGGATGTTCGCCACCATTCCTGACCATGAGAGGTGTGACCAAGAGGGCCGGAGCTTACTGGTCCGACATGGCAAGGCCTAGATAATGCACTTTTGCTGATGATTTTGCTTTTAGTCGAGTCCGCCAAATTTCTTGGTTAAGCATTTGATTGCTCTTCAGCCCCGGTCTGCTGAGAACTCTGTGTTGATATCTCAGATATGCCAGATGCCTTGCCCACAGGCTTGAAACCCATCACAACCAATTTTCTCCCCGCCAAATCATGGCAACACTTCGTTGCTGGCGGGTATGTGTCAGTTCTTCCGTTCTGTGCTCCAGTGCTGATGTTTTTCATTCTCACAAACCCGATTTAATTCACAAAGGCTCGGAGGCATGTGTGGTGCTATTGTCATGAGTCCATTTGATGTGGTCAAGACACACTTGCAATCTGATCTTTTCCAAGAAAAACAAGCCAAGTTCTGTGTAGTAGGAAGTGGAGAAGTTATTATCCAACAACACGCAGGTCTACTGTGGAATTTTGTTGAAACCGGACATATCCTTTTGTCAGTCACCCCAGAAACTTATTTACCCAACGGTCTTCAAATTCTGCCTTGCAGTGACATATATCGAGAGGAATCTCCCCGCGCACTCTTCAAAGGTCTTGGCCCAACCCTTGTTGGCGTAGTTCCAGCACGATCCATCAACTTCTTCACGTACGGGAATGGGAAGCAGATGATCGCGGAGCAGTTTAATCATGGACATGAGAACAGCTACGTGCACCTCATCGCCACTGCCTTCGCAGGTATCGTCACTGGGACAGCTACCAATCCAATATGGGTGGTCAAGACTTGCATGCAGCTCTCCGCTTCTAAGCGCCTGCAAGCCAACCTACTATGGAGCTCTACACCTGGAACAGACATGTTTGGTGGTAGCTGGATGACAATCAAGCAGATTATGCGACAGGAGGGCGTTCGAGGATTTTATAAGGGCCTTAGTGTGAGCTATTTGGGTGTGACAGAAGGCACAATTCAGTGGGTATTATATGAGCGGTTGAAAATGATTGCTGCCCCAACACAAGGGAAAGGTGGAGTACAGGAGTGGGTAGGGATGTTGGGTAGCACGGGGATGGCCAAATTTGTTGCGAGTCTTATCACATATCCACACGAGGTGCGCTAACTTTCTCTTTATTCTGCTGTCCGTGAGCCATCAATTTGACTGGGCTTTCAGGTCCTGCGTACACAAATTGGAGGTGCCATTGGAGGCATTGGAATGCTTCTGATGCTGGAAGTGGCCGGGGTTGGTTCCATGCAAGTGCACGAGGTCTTGGAGGAGGAGAGTGGGGGTAACCATTTTCTATCTATTGAACTGACATTGCATTGTACGGCAGCACAGACATGGGCAGACGAAACTACTCTTAAATGAATTAGAACGTTTTCTAGATAGATTTACATTTTTGCCTAAAAGTATCTAAACTCGACCAACTCTATCTTACTCCATCACCATGACCTCCCCCATGATCATAACTGCTCGACGCATTCGCTTCAATCGTAGCATGATCAACAGTGTCGCTGGCAACCAAATTAACACCACTATTTACCAAATCCATGGCCAGCTGCCTCCTGGCCCCAACCTTATTGGTAAGTAACCACTCGACATTATCCCGAACAAACACTTACAGATGTTGTAGACCTAGAACGCTGGTTGAGTGACTTCTAGACGAAGTTGCGTGATGTCCTGCGAAGTCGAAACAAGCGGATCAAGGAGTTGGAAGTCGAGCTGGCCGATCTCCAGTGGAATCATGATGCTGTGATCGCGAGATTAGACCTGGGCCTCGATTTTGGACTTGGATGGTAAGTTGTATTCTTTCAATCGAGTTTCCAAGTGCTTAGAACTACTTCCCAGCTGTTTAGTCCTGACACTCTTTGTTTTGCTTGTATTATGTGCATAACGGAATATATGTATCTAAGTCACCCCAAGACCAGGACAAGGTCAGACAAATCCTCGCGCACCAACCACTATGCATATACATGATACAAACTCTCTAACATATTGCAAAACAACAGCATGGACCACCAACTGATGCGAGCACAAATGGAAACTGCTCAGACGGAAATCATTCACGTGCATGCTAGAGCCCCGCAGCAACATTTATGGTAAGTTCATTCCCTCAACTGGAATTACAATTGTCAACACCACCCCCTAGTGACAATCCCATATGATCGAAATGGATCACGGCTTTAAACGACAAATCGACAGTCCGTCAGATTAGATCGGTAGTGACTTAGCATTATTATCTAATCAGAGGTATGTTTTTTTTTGTGTCGTGCAAGATAATCAAACATATCCTTTGTGTCAAATACACATACTTACATGTCGACGACACTGGCTGTGAGTTTTGGCATTATAGTAGGACCAGGTTAGAATTTCTCAAGTCTTTCCGATACTCCCACCTCCAGATAGACTTCAAGTTCACCAGGTCACACTAGGCAAGTGTTGCATTCAGGATGCACGGTAAGGGTGAGCTCTCCACCAAATCCATTATAATGATAACCTTGCCCTTCAGCTCACTTCCAACCGCCCAGGACGCAGCCACCCACAACAATGCCAAAGAGCCACAAAATGCACTAACATCAAAGTTTACGGACGAATCTCCAGATACGAGCATACATACATACAGTACATACTCACATTGTTGCAAGGATCCTTCTACGCGTTGGTGAGTGCATTTGGAGCCCCGCAATATCCGGTTTGTCTTGTCATACTCACCCGCAATGGAATAGCACAACTGGCAGATACATTTCCGGCCCAACAAACCTCTTCCTCTCGATGCCACCCGCCGGCACAAGCCTGTTCGTCACCGCTCCTTCAGCCGTGTCAATCGTGGGCTTCTCCATTCTCGTGTCTGTGCCTCAGAATCCTGTAGTTTTCTCGAACACTCATCCATGTTGCGAGCAGACGAGGAGACTTCGGGGTGCAGGGCCAAAGCTTGTGCTCTGGGCTTGCACCTGTTTCGCGGTGCAAACTAGGACTTTTTAGGAACCTCTACACTGCTGACTACATAAAGGACCACCCACATACAACCACTGCCGAATTTACTGCTGTCTAAGATATACTAGACAAGGAAACGAAAGACGTAGGGATTCTCAAGTCCTTTTGCAGTTTAGCTGATCATCCTCTTACAGAAATAGGAGAAGCTCAGCCTGTTGTGCAAGTTATCCGAGTCGGTCATTGGTTAGATAGATGGGAGGGGGCGGAGGGCGGGGGCACAACTAGCCAAGGAACAAGGCACTGAACTAGAGCAGGAGTAATTCCACCAGTTCCTCGGTAGTACTAGTAGTGATGACTTTGGAAATCCATTTACAAGTTCAACGTGCTGATTTGCCGTGGTCTGATAAGGTTCTAATGAAATAATAATAGATATTTATTGGCCAGAATGAATTCACATGAGCTTATTCTAAATTAATGCCAGGCCATTGTAATCCCATCCATGCACTGCCAGGAATGCTGCCGCACTATGATAAGGACATACAAAGGCTATATCATTATGCCAGTAAATGATAAAATGTTGCCGTTCTGGCACTGAAATGGTAACAACAGTTATTCATTTACCAGGATGATATTACATGAGCTAAGCCTAAAATAATTCTGTGTCAAGGTAAGAAAGGGTAATACTAGATCTGTGGCTGGACAGCTGATTAGCAATTGTCAACTCCGCCAGGCCTTACCAGGGTCTCCACGTTTTCCTGATGTAAACGACCAAATCACCTCCTGGGTGCAAACCCCACGTCGTAGTCGTCTCTGTGAGGATGTCATGGAGCGTGACGGGACATTCTGCGCCTTCACCTGGCAATCCACAAATGTTTGCGAAGCAGCACACATCATCTCGAGGTCCAAAGGTGATGAGGTACCTTCAAGATGGTAAAGCCCTCACTAATTCCCCTCTCCAGTACATCTCCCGAGTTGTCGAAGATCGCCTCAACTTGTATGACCCCATCCAATCTATAGAGGGCATCAACGATGTTCAGAACAGGATATTATTATGCCGCAATCTGCATTCCAAGTTTGGCAATGGGGAGGTCGGCTTCCTGAAGGTACGTGGAACAGTCAAACAAAGGTTAGATATTGTTAAAAGTCAGTGACTTCCAGACTCCCAACTTTGCTTTGGATACTGTCGACATCCCATGGGTCGAGGCAGGTCCAATGACACCAAGTCGCATCACGCTGCAGCACTTGGTGCCGCATGGTGGATTGGTCCCAGTCCTGGGTTTTGACGCTCACTTCACAGGTACAGAAATTTCGCCACAGCCGGCCATTCTCCTGGACTACATGTATGGCGTTGCTGCTTATCAGCGCTGGGGTGCAGGAGAGGAGGGTATCAGAGAAGTGATGCAGCATCGCTTTGCGGAGCATTATAAATCTATTCCAAGACCACCACTTTCCCCAACCTCTTCTGCTGGTAGCAGTGGCGAATCTGACAATTCCAGTGATGGCGACTTTGAGCCCCGTACCCCACCCAGGAGGAGACACCACACGACAGGCATGTCAGCTGGAATGCTACAAGCAATGGATGACGTTCTTGCGCTCTCCATGTGGTTCAAAGGAATTACTCCTGATGCGATGGCCGCGGCGAGACAGAGGCGGGAGGAGGAAGACGAGTTGCGTGCGCAGCAAGCTAGCCAAGCGAAGGTTGCAGAATGGATGCAAAGGTCCAATGTGCGTTGCTTTTTTGATTAAACTGTCTGCAAACAGTCACTGTGAGGTCCACTCTGGTTGAGACTTGACAAGTAACGGGTTGAAAAACAACATTCAACCGTTGATTGGTTGATATGCAGGTTGCGCTGGATCAACCTAGATTGGAGGTGGATAAATCACATGCCATTGCAGGTTGAATGTTACTTGTGAACTTGCTTGCAGCATGAAGCAGGTTTACAATGACAAATAAGAAGTATTACCACATGTCAAGCCTCAACTGTATGGCAACAGAACCTGGCCAGCCTTAGCTGAACCTGGCCGCTGAGCCTTAGTCGTGAGCTCTGCCAAGTAATTGTTGGTAAAGAGCAAATATATATAATAAGAAATCATAAGGTTATGCTAAGAGAATGCATGAGAAGGGGATCAAGATCTGGCCGTCAGATGCCTTGACCTCGCTGCCAGCAACAGCGAGCTCGGCTTTCTCACTATCCCCCCATGTTTTCAGAGCAGAATTACAGTGTTGACCCACTCCTTGAGACGCCACTTTGAAATTTGGCTACCCCCCCCTCAAATGCTCATCTACTTCTAAATCAAGTACTCAGATATGTTGTAAAGTATCTTAAGTTGCTTATCCCAAAATATTGAGAGCTTCCGAGCAAATCTACGTGAGTCTATCTGTACAACATGATGGAGTGCCGTTTGTCACACCAACCCCGTCCTTGAGACATGTGTGACATGTCACTTGTGTTATCGATGTTATCGGGGATCCGAGTCGCATCTCATCCTATCATTCACTTTCCGAGCCCGAAGCATCACTGGAGCTACTGTCTACTTCCTCTGGCACTGCCAGCTTGCGTTTTTTTGGTCGAGTTGGTTTCTTGGGATGTTTCTTTTTGGCAACTTTCTCATGTGAAAGTTTCTCACACTCCAACTTCCATCTTTCAACAGCCTCGTTGTGCGCTTCCAAGGCCAGTTTCCACTCCTTCTCGATCTCGTCTTTGTCACTTTTCCTCCGTGCCCTTTCAGCCGCCCTACTCTCCTTGGCTGATTGTTTGTCATTTCGCTTGGCAACATCTCGTTCCATCTCCTCAATCAGCCTCTTGTCGGTCAACCACCGCCCTTTCCCATCCGGAAACAATTTGGTGCGATCATTTTTCTTCTTATTCTCTTTGGCGTTGAGGACCTGACTCTGCTTCTCGACAAAAACATTCTGCAGCACCATTTGTGCATGTGCACCCTCAATTATCATATTCCGGGCCTGGATGTGTCGTTGTGCCAGTTCCAAGTTGTCAGTGAGGTCTTTTATCTGTTCCAGTAGCTGATCTTGTGTTTGATAAGGTGTCCCTGCAGCTGCTCCAGGCTGTGGCCAGTCAGGCATGGGGATTGGGGGTGGAACCTCAAGAACAGGACCTGGAATCGTGCTGCGAGAGGTTACAGGGCTCTTTGACAGCAGGAAGCTGCCAGATGATGTGGCAGCAGGCCCTGCTGTCATCAGCCGAATTCATTTTGAAGGTGAGTCCTCGAGTAGTGCAGGATCAATGCTGACATCATTAACCCTTTTTCGTCGAGTCATGGTAGAATCCCCACTTGTCATATTTTCGATTTCTTGTGTTTGGTGTTCCGCTTCTTGTGCCTGGTGAGTGTAGGGATCAATATCAAATGTCGTGGGAGGATGCTGATGGAAGGCCGTCATGATGGCGCGCACAGGACTTGGCTGCTGAAGAGGAAACACGCCTTTTACGGAGCTCGGCTCACTTGGTTTCATCTGTGTGGGAGTGATGACAGAGGGATCGAAGGGATGGACTCCAGTTGCACGAAATGCTGCGGTGACTGTTTCTGGAGTGAATGCGAGTTGGAAGGCACGTCCAAATACACCGGTGAAGTCCCCCTTTGTCATTTTTCGTTTGTTTTTCTCTTCAAACTCACGAACGAGCTGCTTCCAGATTTCCTTCATCCTCGCAAAGCATATGACATCCAAGCCTTGAAGGGCGTGAGTACAATGAGGGGGGTAACCCAGAATGACAATCTTGTGGGCCTCGGCAAACTGCAACAACTCTGGGGTGTGGTGAGAGTTGTGGCCATCAAGCAGCAGGACACGTGTATGACCAGCTGCCTTATCTTCTGTTTGCTCGTTGAAATCTTTGATCCACTCAAGTCCAAGTTCCCCGTCTGTCCACCCATTTGGTGAGTGACAGATACTAACATCTTGTTAGTCTTTGCAAGCTTATGTGACACAGTAGGGAACCTACGAAGCATTCGCAACATTATCCTCGCCCCATTTTTTCATGAAATTTTTGCCTTTGTAGATAATTGCTGGCTTCAGCGTGGTCCCATCGGCACAGATGGTGATGAGAGTTGTGATATTTTCGCGGTTGGCACCTCCTTGCTTATGTTGTGTTTTAGTCCCACGTCTTCCAACAACTCGTTCTCGGCCCTCGTGTGAAGCTGTGAATCCTGTCTTATCCATGGCGTAAGTGTCCTCCCTACAAATATTTGGATCCTTGATGTGTTCTTTCACCAAGTCAAACCAGTGTGAAACAGCTGTCGGATTCAGGGCCTGGGCCCTCTGTGTGTCCAATGGGCGGCTCCAGTGACTTTGAAGCTCATCCCTATGTCGTTCTAAGAACCTGTCACACCAATTGGATTCAGGGTCAATGGTCTCCCCCTCCCGTGGTCGGCTTGTGATAATTGAGTTTGCAAGAGTGACAATTTGGAAGAGAGTCATTGGGAAGCCTCGGTCAGCACAGGATTGGATGTGATCAACAAGAATACGCTCCTCCTGAACAGACAACTTCTGCTTTGAAGCATTGAATGCACTCATCGAGACTCCACCATTAGCAAGACGTCTGAGGGTATCCTTGTTAACTCCATGTTCATTTGCAATCTGTCGGAGAGATTGACGAAGATTTTCCGGCTTTGCCTGGTTATGGGAAAATGCATCCAGTGCCCTTTGCATCTTTGCATTGTCTGCACGCCGAGCCTTTCTCTTTTTAGCTGACTGTGAGAGTGCCCTTGCAACCATTGCGTCCAGAGAAGCTGCTTGAAAAGGGATTGATGAGCCAACACAGTGAACACAACTTGTATCACGCGCCTTGAGTCGCGTACTGTCACGCTCCAAAATCAGAAAATCTAGACATGAGATTTTCTCAGTCAATTCTCCATAAAATCTTTTAATTCTGGAGACAAACTAAGCCATTAATATGTCACAAATAAGTTTTTGGTGGTAAAACAACACACTCTGGGCCCCATTTCGGGTCAGGAGTGGTTACAAAAGTTGATTTCATGCAAATCTGACTGATTTCAGATGTATATATGGTTGGTGTGTAATGACTACCACTCAGATCCTAGTCAAAATTGGTACACATATCGGTAACATACACAAGATGGTAGCCACAAATTTTCTAAGAAATAGGAGGAAAACTGAGTGAGTTTTCCTATAAGTGTATCAAGGAGTGGGGGTGTATCAAGGAGTGGGTCAACACTGTATATATATATCACATTTTTATTCTTCTATATAAGCTAATATACATGAACATGCACGAAAAATAAAAAATAAAAAGTGAAGAAAAAGAGGGTATCATTGCCAAACTGGTAGGTGCCCACTCACACAGAGATAGTATTGCCGAAGTTCAGTTCGGTCCGGTTCCGACCCTTTTTGGCGGAACTGCGAACTGAACTTCGGGTCTGGTTTGGCACATGGCCAAACCCAGAAGACAGCGTCGAACCGTCTCTCCACGTTCGGTCTGGGTTCAGACGCGGTCTGAAACCCAGACCAAGGTGGGCTCACCCCATCCGTTCTCCTTGCGAATGGCAGGCACGTATCAATAGATATGGCGCTGCATATCGCGAGGTAGATGGGTGCGGGGGAGCCCTCCAGTGTCCCCAAGGGATGTGGAGGGATGGGGTCTTGTCCCATGGTCCCTGTGTGGCATTGCCAGTGCTGCTGCTGCCAACCGTTGTCCTCGTCGGGGTGGTGGTATGGTTCTGGTGGTGTTGCTGCCACAGCTGCTGCTGCTGCTGCTGCTGTCGCCATTGCTGCTGCCGCTGCTGCTGTTGTCGCCATTGCCGCTGCCACTGTTGCTGCTGCTGCTGCTGCTGCTGGCCGTTGCCATTGTCATTGCCTTGCCGCCGCTGGTGGTGGTGGTGTTGTGGCTGTCCCATGTCCATTGGCATTGGATGGCTTGGTGCAGCAGCAGCTGCTGCTGCTGCCAGCACTGCTGCTGTTGTCCTCTTCGGGTGGTGGTATGGTTGTGGTGGTGTTGCTGCCACGGCTGCTGCTGCCAGCATTGCTGCTGTTGCCGGCGTTGCT
>OY744467.1:4429196-4565604 GCA_963556145.1 Hygrocybe punicea | reverse complement strand
AGTCAAATAAAATACACAAATTAATCTAGGAGTAGGTATTCTACACTTGTATCTCTGGAGAGTCTTACTTTGTTGATATGTGCATTATTGTGCATGCCAGAAATATTCAAAATGTTCCAGGCATAGTTCCATATTTAGCAACTCGACCCCATTTAGGAAATCAGCAACTGCTGGTTGGCTTTCACGTGAGTTGAAGCTCAACTTGATGGTCGTTTTCACAATGCATTTCAAATGCCGCACCCAAGGTTTTATTTTATTTTTTCAATCTTGTTTTTTTGCTAAGTAATGTTGAATTTTGTGTAGTTACCCTGTGCCAAACACTGTAGAGACTCAACGTTCCCCTGAGTCCATATACGCTGATATAACACAAATCCAGACGAACCCAATGCCTCCATTCAACTCACATTCGAACCCAACGTAACCCAACATAACCCAATGTGACATGACCCGACGTGACCAATGTAACCCAACACATGCCACTTTGTGACGGCCGCTTTTGGACCAAATTCGGCAGCCTCAGAGCCCCAGAGTTCTAATTATAGGAGACAGATCTCATTGGACTCGATCCCCGACTTTGGACTTGCCTTATATACGCATCCCCTCGTCCTTTTGGAGATATGTAGGAGATATTAGATCTTTTTCTTGGACATTCATTTTCCCCTCCATTTTCCTGTCTTTGTTGCATCGCAACTCCCCTCTTCTCATCCCCATTCCAACCTTTCTTTGTAGTTTACCATCAGCCAAAATAGACATGTCCAAAAGTAGACTACTCACTCATGTACTATAAAAATGGTCTCCGACGACCGTACAAAAAGAGATACCCTTAGTCCCCATTTCCATATAGTCAGAATCTCGTTTTAATCCCTTCAAATGCTCGTCCTCGTAGACCCTAGATTTTTATATTTCACTTCGTCATCTTTATCCTTGTTCTCGTATATTCATTCATTGTTTCCGACCCAACCCGACCCGACCCACCATACCCGACATTGTCAGCATCATCAGGTTCATCGTTATTTATCCGCTTTCACTCCATTCATCACCAGATTCATCACTATTTGTCTAGTTCTACACGGCGGCTTACATTTTTACATTCCATTTCTTCATTTACTACTATCCCCAACACTGATTATCCACAGTCACTTCTATGCTGACACCCCCAGGTTAGGATCACTTTATTGTTCCGAAGCCACCCCGAACCTGCATCTACAACGCAGGTGAACCTGAACACCCACCAACCTACCCAGCCAAGACAAGAACGCCATGGCCACCTCAGCAAACCAGGCACGGACAACAACGGTCCCGGTGAGGATAGCGGAAATGGGCCCATGACGCTGGGGAAGGCACCAGATGGCAACGACAAGGACACACCAGATGGCAATGACGAGGACACGCGCAGACGGCAACGACGAGGACACAGATGGCCCGCCATGGGACGACGAGGACAGAGACGGTGGAGTAGTGGGACCTGCCAGTCACGTGACCAGGTTCCCACAGTTGACCTAGTCAGTAGCCTTCCTGATGTAGTAGTCAGATCATCCTATCCTATCCTATCCAGTCGACTTCCTCTCGAGTCCTGCGTGAGCCCCTGGAGAGGTACCTCGGTACCTCTCCAACGGCCAGCCATGGGATGACAGGACAACAGAGATGACAACAACCAGCCAGGGGACAACGGTGAAGGGAATGACGAGGGATGACAACAACGGGACAACAATGAGAACGGGGGACGATGATGGGGACGACGACAACAGGGACAAAGACAAAGACAAAGACAAAGACAAAGACGAGGACAGAGACAGGGATGGGGACGAGGACAACGGAGACATAGATGATGAGGACGATGGAGGTAAGTACATGCCACCCCCCTCCTCTCTCTCCTCCTCTCCCTCTCCCTGCTGCCCATCCCTCCTCTTCCTTCTCCCACTCCCTTCTCCCACTCCTTCTCCCACTCTCACCCCCCCTCCCTTCTCCCCCCACTCCCTTCTCTCTCTCACCCTGCCTCCCTCCTCTCACCCCCTTGTCCCACCTCCACCCTCTTCCTCCTCCCACCACCACCAGCCATATTTATGTATTTAATTATGTATTTAGATAAAATAATCATTTAATTTATATTTTCACTCTAAGTAATATTGAGGTATTGTTATTCATATGAGGTATGTATTTATTTACAATTGAGTAATTATTAAACAAAAAAAGCACAAGTGGGGTAATTTCTGATTTTGGCATATAAGTAGCTCCTGTAATGGCTGATGGTAAAACTGAGATATTGTGCATTTTCAAAAGAATAAATTTGTAATTTTGCTATTCTGTGTACTTTTAATAATTGCATTTCAAATTATATTGCAAGGAAATGGTTAACTGCCCACTGGCAACTGCCAGAAGAAAGTGAACTGCATCCTCTAGCAATTGCAAGGGAATGGTTAACTATGCCCCTGGCAACTGCCAGAAGAAACTGACCATCTGGTGGCTACTGCTCTGAGTTAAACTGGGGGTCCAGCAACTGCTGCACCTGGTTAAACTGACCATCCAGTAGCTAGTGCTCTGAGTTAAACTGATGGTACAGCAAATGCTGCACCTGGTTAAACTGGAGGTCCAGCAAGTACTGCACCTGGTTAAACTGAGGGTCCAGCAAGTACTGCTTTCAGTTTAACTGCCAATGCAGTAAATAGTGTGCACAGTTTAACTAAGCCCACAGTAACAACTGGGTTGGGTTTAACTGAGCTTTACAGTGAACTGAAGGCCTTAGCACTCCTGCCTAAAGTTTAACTGAACCTACCAGTAATTGCTATGCCAAGTTTAACTGTATTGGCAGCAAACACTGTCTGAGAGTTTAACTTAAGCCCCAGCTACTACTGCAGATAGTACACCTAACTTTTGTACCTCAACTTACAGTCATTTGTAGTGAGCTTGACACTTGTAGAAAGTTTTTTGATCAATTAAAATAATATGGACTTGATGAAAATTTCTGTGCTCTACCTTGTATCTCATGAAGTACTGCATGGATTAACATGGTTACAGAGGGAAAGTTGTACTATTTCTTAAGGGCTATCTATGGCTATCATTACATTTGGACCATGTGTTGTATTTTGTGACTTGTGGATGAAACAAAAGGTAAACCAGTACTTTTTGACACCCAAAATGATATTGTCAAATTATGGCATCAAATGAACTCCTATGAAAAACATTGTAGGGAGAAATTTATTCATTTTTTCAAGGGCTAAAAGTACATATATCGTGTTTTTCTTTATTTTTGTCCTTTGAGCTCATAATCATGATTCTTGTGGCATTTCAACCCTAATGTGGACAAACATAGTACAGATGAAATATTGCCTCAAAAGACAAAAATAAAGAAAAACACGATATGTTTACTTTTAGCCCTTGAATAAATGAATAAATTTCTCCCTACAATGTTTTTCATAGGAGTTCATTTGATGCCATAATTTGACAATATCATTTTGGGTGTCAAAAAGTACTGGTTTACCTTTTGTTTCATCCACAAGTCACAAAATACAACACATGGTCCAAATGTAATGATAGCCATAGATAGCCCTTAAGAAATAGTACAACTTTCCCTCTGTAACCATGTTAATCCATGCAGTACTTCATGAGATACAAGGTAGAGCACAGAAATTTTCACCAAGTCCATATTATTTTAATTGATCAAAAAATTTCCTACAAGTGTCAAGCTCACTACAAATGACTGTAACTAAAACCACTGCGGCATCAAGGTCTACTTCTGGTTGGGCGTCACCAATATCTCCATCATCAGGGTGGTTGTCGCCATTGCACACTGTCCAGATGGGTGTGTTGGCCATGGAGGGATGTTGCATGTGTGCTTGGGGGCCTGGCGTTGTTTGCAGTGATGCCATATGCTTCATTGGGCGACGCCATCATTATCGGGCATGGCGTCCTTTGTGGTGAGAGCTCTGACATTCAGCTGGTGTTGCAGTGGGGGTTGTTTCACGTGGGGCTTCCTGTGTCCAG
The DNA here is from genome assembly GCA_963556145.1 of Hygrocybe punicea. Classification (NCBI taxonomy): domain Eukaryota; kingdom Fungi; phylum Basidiomycota; class Agaricomycetes; order Agaricales; family Hygrophoraceae; genus Hygrocybe; species Hygrocybe punicea. The sequence continues at coordinate 4,561,623 of OY744467.1, read as the reverse complement.
CTTGGTATGCCGGCATCCTCCCTGGCTTCTGTGGTGTTGCACAGCGCTGTGTCTGGCAACTCTGTGAGTGGGGCGAATGGGTTCCGGGTGCAGATTGTAGTGGGCAATTCCACCGGAGGAGCGCTGGCTGTTGTTGTGTCATGGACCACAACATCCTTGACTGGGATGGTGGGAGGCGCTGCCTCCAGATTCTCGTTCTGTATTGTCATCCATCTGCCGTCATGTGGGATTCGCAAGGTGTTGTCGCTGTAGTCATGGATGGCATTGAATTGCTGGAGCAAAGGTTTGCCCAGGAGTATGGACCAGGAGCCACCACTGGGAAACACCTTGAAAGCGGCCGTCTTGTGTGAATTCCTGAGTTTGACGTTGCCTTGCCAACATCTGTGTGATGGTTCCCTGGCACCATTCGCCATGCGCAGGGTCTTGTGTGATGGTTGTAATTTACCCAGCTGGTGCCACATTTCATTGTACACAGTCAAGCAAATTGAGTTCACCATTGCACCATCGTCAACAAGACCACGGACGCACCGGTGTGACCTGCTGGGGCCTTGGAGATCAACTGATTGCAAGAATGGTATTGCGGTGTGTGGGGTTACCAGTGCATTCTCTCCCACCACGTACAAGTCAACAGTTTCATGTTTGGATTCGTGACCTGAACATGAGATATCGGTACTGACTAAAGAGTCCTGCACTGTGTCCATATGTGGCTTTATTTTGGGAGAATGCGCCGGCACGTCCCTGACCCATCCTGTACAGTGGTCGGGGACTGGTGTTTCCATCTGTTCATTTGTCTGGGCCGCCTGACTTTCATCTACATGGACAGCCCCCTCCTGTTTCCCTGGACATCATCAAAGTCGTTTGGGTACTGATGTCTGCCATATCGCTGTTCATAGTCATTGTACCCGCCGTAGTTTTGGTGTCCGTGAGACACTTAGTTTACACTCTGCATTTGGCGTTCCTTCCACACTTCATGGGTGATGTGAGATGCTATCCGCCGCCAGGTACGCTCGTTCTTGGGAAGTGTGGTGCCACCGCAAACCGGTGCTCCTGCATGATGGCCTGCTTGGCCACAGTCCCAACATTCCCAGACCCTAGTGGTGCTGTGCCTGGGGTAAGTGGGTATGGGCATAGTTCATCCGGTTGTGCATCAGCATGGGTGCGATGCCATTCATTGACTTGGGCCCTGTGGGCGGTGCATCCCTGGTCTGTGTCAGGGTGTTGTTAGATGGTGAGGTTTGGCATGTTGTGGTATCGAGTAGCGATGGGTCGACCCTGGGCGCTGGGTAGTGTTGCCACAGCTATAGCCGATGTTTTTTTGAAAAATTGCCTTTTTAGGCTAGTAAAATTAGGCAAAATTATGAAAATATTTGAGGAGATGGGCGAAGCCAAAAGCTGAGGGGTCACTTTAAGGGTGCTAAGGATTTGGGGCTCAATTCTCAGGGTTCTTCAGGGATAGCTGTTGGACAGTAGCTGGCTAGGCTCAACAGCTATGGTTGAATAACTCTGAAGATTGGGCACCAAATTCTTAGCACCCTTAAGTGACCCCCCAGCTTTTGGCTTTGTCCATCTCCTCGAATATTTTCATAATTTTAGCTAATTTTACTAGCCTAAAAAGGCAATTTTTCATAAAACATCGGCTATAGCTGTGGCAACACTAGCACTGGGTTGGAATGGGAATGGTCCAGGTTGTCAAGCGGTATTCGGATTTCCTGCTCCCCCTCGGTAGGGTCGTGGGGCGGGTCCTCGACTCATGAACAGGTTGCCCCTACCTCCTGTGTTCATACCGAATGGGTCACCCAGATTTCCTTGAGTAGGCTGGTACTGGTGGGTAGGGGCATATTGTTGGCAGGGAAATGTTGTGGGTTGGAGATGTGTGTGGGCAAGCGTTTCACGTTGGACTAGTGGATTGTGGCCACTAGTCCAGTGATCATGTGATGGTTCCCATGGTTTGTAGGATTAGTTTCATAGGATTAGCCTTGTTAGTAGACGGTCTTGACTATGCGACCTCTTTGACTTCTCATGGAGTAGGATCTCCTCATACTCCATCGTGGTGATGAGAGTGCGATCGACTTGCGCATCCCTTTTTTCGTCAGTTCCCTAGCCTTTTTGTATGCTTTTTCTCGCAAGACGACTTTTTTCGGCCTCACCACCCACCACTGCGCAACCGCAGATTTTCCTTTCATTCACGACCATACAACACTCCAGTTACCCCCTGGCGCTCATGTCAGCCAAATAGGGCCCTGCGTTGACCCAAAAATGCGCCCGCGACCCTTCTCAACACCCAAGCGGCAGGCCACATCACATTTTTGACCCCCCCTGTTTTTTTTCATTTCATTTTGTTTTTTTTCATCATTCCCAGCCCCAGGCAGGTCCATCCAACCCCACGAACCCTCGTTAGACATACCAGAGCTCTGCGCTCACCTATGCCATCCCAAATCCATGGACGCCAGCCTTTTCGGTCATACCACGGATCCACCACGTTTTCCCTGTTGGACCCCCATTTCTTTGTGTACCACAGCCCAACCCACGCTCATCCAACCCCCGGCACCCACGTTCCACATGCCAGAGCCCCCCGTTGCACTCCGTTACCCCAAACAAGACCTCCCCACCCTTCTTGGTGACCCAACGCCTGCCACATCACCGCGTCGTGACCCCCGCATTTTCATGATTCCTGGCTGCATACAGCTACTCCGGATTCACCACAGCCTTGCTCGACCTGCTAGAGCCCCCTGCTGCCCTTTTTGAGCGCCCCAGCATCGTGCCACGTCACTGAGGCGCGCCCTGCTTTTCCAGCCCAAACGGCCCCACTTCCCAGCGTAAACAGCCACGCACCCACGCCTGATGCCATGGAGCACCCCGCTCACCCAGCCCACCACTTTCCAGGCCCCACCACCCTTTGCCGCACTGCTAATTCATGGCCCCCGCGTTTTGCACCCCCGGCCCTTGCAGCTTCGCGAGGCCCCCCACAGCCTCGCAACCGCTTTCCAGATCCTACGCAAAGAGATTCCTCAATGCTGGCGCCCACTCTAGCGCCCAAGTACATATCCTTTTATCTCCATTTTTTTAATCACTATCCCCCACTCTATTCATTTTATGTTATGCTATTTCTCCTTGATGCTATCTCATGTCCAGTGCTCTGCCTCTTCACCACCCCCACATTTATGCTACCACGGTCACAAGAAACCATTTCATATCGGATTACTACCTTGTTGCATTTGTGTTGCATATTTCCTCAAGATGTCAGACTAGGCTAGAGTGGGATGCGCCAGATTTGGACCCATGAAGGGCGCTTTCTTGAGGTTGTGTTTTGTGTTTTGTGTTTTGGCTAGTTTTCATTATGCTTTGTGTTTTTCTTGTGACAGCCAGGCAGCGAGGATGCCGCCGTTTTTTGGTGAGGGGTGCATGGACTAGTGGATTGTGGCCACTAGTCCAGTGATCACATGATGGTTCCCACGGTTCGTAGGATTAGTTCGTAGGATTAGCCTTGTTAGTAGACGGTCTTGACTATGCGACCTCTTTGACTTCTCATGGAGTAGGATCTCCTCATACTCCAATGTAGGGCTTTGGTTGGTGATGCTGGGATATGCGCCAAACAGGCGGTTTCCTCATCCTTCTCATATTTTGAGATGGTTTCTCATAAGTGGGTAATGTCAATGTTGCGTACTGTGTCAGCTAGTTCGTCATATGTAGCGTGGGGTTTGTGTCTGATGAGGTCACGAACCAGCATTGGGAGCGCGTCGAAGATGTCTTGGAGCGGTGTGACGGCGAGTGTGGTTGTAGACCCGAATGGGAATCTACGGAAAGGGTGATCAGCTAAGAAGTGATCGGAGGAGTTTATTTTCTATAGTCTAGTCAATCCAACCCGAATCCAGGGTTCTGGATCAGAGGGGAAGTGAAGGGAGTGGAGTACGAAGACTAATGAGATGATACGAAGCGAGGACTAAGAAGTAGAACTGAAGGGATGCAATACGATAGGATGTAATATGATATGGTGGGATATGATAATATATATGTTGTAGTATAAGGGTACATCTTTTATACTACTGGGAGAGATCCTGTGCTGTAGTAACTATGTACTACAAGCGAAGGCTGTAACTGATGGTTAGGGTGTAGCACGGGTGACCCGCGGGTTGCCAGGCCGGACACCGTACCCGTACCCGCAGACACCGTACCCGTGACGGGTGCGGGTCTGCATTACCCGCGGTCGGACGCGGGTGTGGTGGTTGCCCGTGTGGCCATGCGGGTAGTGTCGACGACAGCGGCAGCAAGCTCCTCAAGCCCACAAATGAAACGTACACGTCAATTGACGCGACGGTTCGCATTTGTGGGGCTGGGCTGGGCTGGTTCCGTCGTCTTGTCCCACTGCCATCCTCCCCGCTCCACCACCGTCGTCATCGCCGTGCTGCTGCCAGTTGGCAGTGGAAGTCGTCGCCGTCGTTGTCGTTTCACGGGCCAGATACCTCGCGAACAACGTCTGCGCATCAGTTGATGCGCCAGCCCGTTTTCGCGAGGTGATTAGTTTGAGGTCTGTGGGGGCACTCGAGGTCTTCGTTTGTCTTCGCGAGGTCTTCATTTGTCTTCGCGAGGTCTTCGTTTGTCTTTGCACGGTCTTTGTTCGTAGTTTGGTGCTGGCGACTTCATTAACGATGTTGACGCGTCAGTTGACGTGTCACCGTGCTTTCGTGAAGTCTTCATGCGTGTTTTCATGCTGGGGACCTCGCGAACACACGTTGACGCATTGACTGACGCGTCAACGTTGTTTGCGAGGTGTGGACTCGAAGGCAGGGGGTTAGCCGATGTCGGTGGTGAAAGAATCGGGGCATGTACCTGTGCTGGTAAGTGGACGCACCACCCTCCCAGCCGTTTCCCTTCATCGCCGTGTTGTTGTTGTTGTTGTTGTTGGTTGGTGGTGGTGGTGGTGCCAGTGGTGGTGGCGGCGGTTTGGGTATAACTTAGTTATTAGATATGTTAGATAAATGAATTAAAAGTATAAAAAAACTTACCTGTGGGGCCCATTGGGGCCCTCTGTGCTAACCCGTGGATACCCGTCTACCGCGGGTAAGGGTGTGCGGTAGTGCACGGGTTGCCAAATTGGGACACCGTACCCGTACCCGAGAAACCCGCGGCCCAAAAACCGCGGGTTTACCCGAACCCGTGCTATACCCTACTGATGGTAGAGAGGTGGAGCGGAGTATAGGGGGAATGGTGCTATGTACTAAGTAACGGGAAACGAAGATATATCATATGTAACTATATACGTACTGATTCCGGGTCGTTAGAGACATCGCATCTTGAGTATGAACGATTCCGGAGGCGGAATCCGGAGCGGAATCGACGGAAAAGACCGGAAACGGGCGGAATCGATGATACGTGAATGGGAATGGACGAGGACGAAGTGGGATATGAAGAGGATTCGGGTCCAGAGGGCCCGGAGCCTCTACATCCGGTCAGGACTCAGATAGAGACCATCCCTGGTCGATCCATACGAAATAACAAAGATACCGGGGTCGTGGGAATAAATGAGCGGAGGCGATGTCGAAAACGGGCGGAAACAATGGTACAACGTGAACGAGATCGAAGCCGGCGGGTATCGAAGCGTCGGGAAGCAGTGGTCCGGAGCTACTAAAAGAGGGTGGAGCGAAACGGCTGGATAAAGGAACAACGGTCACGTGACGGGGCAACAAATACAAACAAGAAAACTTTTCAACGCGACTTCAACAATCTTGACAACATCCTCAACAAGCCCAACAAACCCAACAAACACCAACACCAACACCAGATGTCGACGGAATACAACAATTTCCCCAACAATCTCGATGCGGAAACGCGGCAAGACTTCGAGAGCGCCGTAGCCGAGTTACTAGAAGTCGACGCGGCTGGAATCGATATCGTACGCGACGGATTCGAGAACGAAGCACGGCAATGGGTGGTGAGACGACGACGGGCCATGGTAAGAGATCCCGTTCCCGTAAACAGCACGGACTAACGATACGCGACAGCGGAACTACAGGGGAATCTTGACGGAAATCCGAGACAATGGAATCGACGTGACGGAACCGAGGGATTTCTCGATGGGCAGAGAGATGGTGGTCGAGGTCGAGGAATGGTTGCGGAATCGTGAGGAGTACAAGAAGCGGGAACGGGAAGAGGCCGTGCGTCGGGAAGTCGAGGAAGCGTCACGTTTGCAGGAGGAGAAGGAGGAGGAAGCGAGGAAGCAACAGGTCGAGGAGGCGGAAAGGATCGAGCGGGAATGGGCGGAGGAATCGCGTCAATACGAAGAGGAGATGAATAGGAGGGCGGAGGCAGAGAAGCGGATCGAGGAGGCGGAAAGGATGAAGGCGGCAGAGGCAGCAAAAAGGGATAATGCAGCCGCGAAAAGGGACCGGGAGGAGACTGCACAAACCAGCGATCACGGAAGCAAGGACGAGGAGGACACCTGGTCCAACCAACAACTACGAAAATACAAGCGGCTTCAAGCACTCAATGCGATCAAACACAAAAAGCTCAACCGGGATAAGAGGGTCAACCGGGACGACGAGACCGTTCACGGGGACTACAACAGCGGCAACGATTTCTCGAATGCGAGCGGGAACGAGGACGCGGAACCGAAGGGAAAGATTCCGGGGGTAAGTGATATCTCGCGGACTCGTATATCCGTGGTGCCTAACTAATCCGTAGTACATGCAGTCGTTCCGTATCCGGCAATGCGATGCATGCGTGACCGCCAACGCGGTTTGTCGCGGAATCGAGGGATACGCGTGCGATCGGTGCAAAAGACTTAAACGACGTTGCGGATTGTCGACGAAGGGACCGGCCACCGGATCCGGAAAAGCGGAAAGGAAAGGGAAGGCGAAGGCGGGTAGTCCGAAGAGAAAGGTCGTCGCGAAGAAGATACCAAAGCCCGTGAGGAAGCCTAGGTTGCGGACCGGAGAGGCGTCGACGAGTAAGCGGACGTTGACCGATGTCGAACCGGATACGGAATCGGAGCGGGACGAAGGGAGACGAGGAAATCCGTTCAAGCACCCGCGGATCGGAGCCGGAATCAACGACCACGTCCGGGCAGTACACAAGATGGCGACGGAAACGCAAAGGGAGATATCGACGATCACGGACGGCCTCTCTGAATACGTCGCGGAGGTCCACACCAAGCTAACCCGTTGGACGCAGGAGCTAAATCGACTACGCGCGAACCAGGCCCATATCTTTGGCCAACTCGACATGATCGACACAAAACTCGACGAAAGGAGAAGGGAGTAGAAGGGAAATGGACGGAAAAGGAGGGGAACCGAACCGCGGGACAATGTACATAAAAATAAAATGAGTACATAATAAAATCTATAACGGAAAGGGAGAAACGGGTAACTACATAAGCCAGAATCTGGAGGTCGAGGTGGAGGGTGGGACCGGAATACAACGGACACGGAATGGGATCGAAACAAACGGGAAACAAGGAAAACTATAAACGGAAACGAAAATATAAATAAGTGGAGGCCGGGAGCGTGAACGGAAAGCGGAACGGAAGACGAAAACGCAAAAATAGGAGACGGAAACGGGTCTACATCCCCACAAGAGTTTCTGAAAGAAGGTCGGAGGCGGAACGACGAGAGGAGGCGGAGAACTTCTTGCAAATATTCGAGCGAGGTGTCGAGGGGGCGGAGGTCCAGAATGCGATCACAAAGTAGAATGAAGATGGAAACGAGGAATAAAATAAAATCGAGAACCGGAGTGCCGACACCAACACGATCCCATATAATGGGTGTGCCGCGTAACGGGTCTAAAGACGACGGGGTGCCCCAAGCGGGCGGAAACGACAAAGTGCCCCAAGTGGGCGAGGAGGGAACCGGAGACGATACGGGAGCGGGAACGACGAGGGGAACCGGGAACGAAGGGGTCGACATAACGGAACCGGGACCGGAATCGAAATCAGATAAAAGGGGAGGTATGGGGTCCGGAATGGGAACGGGTACGGAATACTCAACCAAAGTCGACGGAATCTCAATAGACGGTGACAGAGGACAATATGGCGACAATATCGGGGGCGGAATGTCTATTTCTGGAGAATCCGATGACAATGGGAGCGGGTCCGGTACGAGTTCGTGGACGGAAACCGGAGGGGACGAATCCGAAGACGACGGGGACGAAATAGGAAACGAATTGGATAAATCGGTGACCGGCATCGATAAATCGGGAATGGGATCGGACGGGGACGGCACGGGACTGGACGTCAAAACCTGTAAACAAATAACGGTCTCGACGGGCACCGGAATGGACGGGGACGGGGAACACGATGACGGGGACGGAGTATACGAAGGACCGGAATGAACGTGGGCGACGGAACGAACAACGGTGGGCGGGATCGAGGTCAGAATCGGGACCGGAGATGACAAAGCTATGACGGGTGGGGAACTGGGACCGGAATCGGGACTAGAGATGGTAACGGCAAGGGAAGGGGATTTCGGAACGGAGCGATAACCGGAAAGTAGGAATAAGGCGGCATCGTGGAAAACATCGAGCGGGTACGGATCGTCGTGGTAATGGTCAGGAAGAAGGTAATGGAGGCGTTCTTCAATACGTAGACGAAGGTCTGAGTCGAATCTGTTGGCGAAGAATGTGTTCCGTTGCTTATCCGTTAGACGGCCGTTGTCAAACAAGACACCGGAAATGCGTATGAAATCCCGGAAATATTGTCCTAAGTCCGCTTTGTTCTCTATACCGTAAGCCGATTGTCGTCGCGTAAGTTGATCGAGATCTGAGATCGTATACCGGATGGAATTCGTAGCACCGGGATAAAAGTCGAAGACGGCACGTCGGAAAGCAATGAAGTCCTTTGCTGAAGCGGCGGGTAGGGTAGACCAAAGTTCGTAATCGTCGTTATCGAGGTACCGGAGCGTGTAGCGAATCTTCATAGCGTCCGTGAGTCCACAGTCGGAGCCGAGCATGTCAATTTCGTCAAAGAAGCGGGGAAGGTCGTGTTCGTCACCATGAAACATCGGGGCTGAACGATCACCTCGGAGAGGCATCAATCCGTACGTCATATCGGGAATGTCTAAATCGGGATGCGGGTCGGAAAGCGGGTCGGGTCGAGGAGGTTCGAGGTCGAGGTCGAAGGCGTAAGCGGAACTAAATAACTAGAGTCGGGTAGAAGAGGGAAACGTCATGAAAGTCAAAGCCGACCGTGGGGAGGGTATGAAAAGACAAAAGAAATAAACTCCTCGCGGTGGGCTCCAGTTGTGACGGCGAGTGTGGTTGTAGACCCAAATGGGAATCTACGGAAAGGGTGATCAGCTAAGAAGTGATCAGAGGAGTTTATTTTCTATAGTCTAGTCAATCCAACCTGAATCCAGGGTTCTGGATCAGAGGGGAAGTGAAGGGAGCGGAGTACGAAGACTAATGAGATGATACGAAGCGAGGACTAAGAAGTAGAACTGAAGGGATGCAATACGATAGGATGTAATATGATATGGTGGGATATGATAATATATATGTTGTAGTATAAGGGTACATCTTTTATACTACTGGGAGAGATCCTGTGCTGTAGTAACTATGTACTACAAGCGAAGGCTGTAACTGATGGTAGAGAGGTGGAGCGGAGTATAGGGGGAATGGTGCTATGTACTAAGTAACGGGAAACGAAGATATATCATATGTAACTATATACGTACTGATTCCGGGTCATTAGAGACATCGCATCTTGAGTATGAACGATTCCGGAGGCGGAATCCGGAGCGGAATCGACGGAAAAGACCGGAAACGGGCGGAATCGATGATACGTGAATGGGAATGGACGAGGACGAAGTGGGATATGAAGAGGATTCGGGTCCAGAGGGCCCGGAGCCTCTACAGCAGGAGGCAGTTGGTGTCCTCGGTGTCCTTCACCTTGGCGACTAATCCATTCACCCATTTAATGTGAGTCCAAACCTCCTTTGACCCCGCTGTCTCGGTTTTCGTACTGAGGGTATCGACGGGCAGTGTCCATTCCTTGAGTTCGAATATGTTCAGTCTTGGACAGTTTGGGAATCACATTCTTCAGCCACGGCTTTTCGAAGGCCTCTACTAGTTTGTTCCAGTTGGTTTTGATATCGTTGGTTAATCTGTTGAGCCACTGATCAGTGGTGCTGCCGAAATCTAGGTTGTTTCGAAAGCAGTCAATTTTCTCGTTGTCTGTGGTGTATTCCTTATCTTCGATCTTAATGTTAATTTCTCGTAGAAACTGTCCCGATGTTGTTTTTTTCATCAGGGCCTCCATCCCAGTGCAGGGAACCCGATTCACCCATTCTGGGTATGGGTGGGCGTGGAAGTGGTATAGTTGCCAAGGTTGGTGGGGTGGTTGGTTCTGGGTTCTCAGAGTCTGTTTAAGGTGTTGTGATTGAGGAGACCGATGATGTGGATGAAGTTGGTGGGGTGCTCGAGTATCTACTGTATCTGTCTCGGACTTGGATAGTTGATCTGCGTGCATGCGGTGCTGGATGTGGGGGGATTGTTGGTGCCATTTTTGCTGGGGAAATTTGTTGTGGGTCCATTGTGATTTGGTGTTCTGCACACGGTTCTTGGTGCTCAGTTCTCAGCTCTCAGTGCTTAGTTCTCAGTTCTTGGTGCTTGGTACTCAGTTTTTGTTCTTGGGTTCTCAATGTCTTAGTAATGAAGTGCTCGGATTATGGGTGCTCGGTGGTGTGAGTCGTTGGGTTTTTTGAGAAGTCAGCATTGGGTGAGAGGTCATTAAAAATTGGTATTCGGTGTGGGCTGGGTTGGAATCGCTCTCATCACCACGTTGAAGTGGGAGCGAGGCTGCTATCCTGAGATCGTTGTAGATGCGGCTTCGGGGTGGCTTCGGAACTATAATGATAATGATCCTAACCAAAGGGTGTCAGCGTAGAAGTGACGGTGGATAAGTCAGTGTCGGGAGTAGTAGTAAAAATAGAAATGGAAGTAAAGATGTAAGCCGCCGTGTAAAACTAAACAAATAACGACGAATCCGGCGATGAACAGAGTGAAAACGGACAAATAATGAAGAACCCGACAATGCCGACGATGTCGGGTATGGCGGGTCGGGTCGGGTCGGGTCGGGTCGGGTCGGGTCAGAAACAATGAACAAATATATGGGAACAGTGATAAAGACAACGAGGTGAACTATAAAAAGCTAAGGGTCTACGTGGACGAGCATTTGAAGGGCTTAAAAGGATTCTGACTATGAGGGAAACGGGGACTAATGGTATCTCCTTTTTTTTTGTATGGTCATCGGGGACCATTTTTATAGTACATGTGTGTGTAGCTACTTTTGGACATGTCTACTTTGGCCGATAGAAACTACAAAGAAAAGATGGAAAAGGGATGTGGAAAAGGGGGGTTGCAAAGCGACATAGACAGGAATATGGAGGGGAAAACGAATATCCATGAAAAAGATGGAAAATGTCCTACATATCTCTGAAAGGACGACGGGATGCATAAATATGGTAAGTCCAAAGTCGGGGATTGACTCCAATGAGATCCATCTTCTAGAATTGGAACTCCGAGGTGTTTGAGGCTGCTGGATTTGGTCTGAAAGCGGCTGTGACAAAGCGGCATGTGTCGGGTTACATCGGTCACATCGGGTCACATCGGGTCACGTCACATCGGGTTGCGTCGGGTTACGTCGGGTTCGAATGAGAGTTGAATAGAGGCATCGGGTTCGTCCGGATTCGTGATATATCGAGGATACGGACTCAGAGGGACGTCGACCCTCTACATCGTCTCGAATCAGGTCGTCGTGTTGGACTCACTCTCCCAAAACAACAGATCTGTCTACTAAAGGGAACCGAACTGTGGGAACTCCAGTCATGTGACTACCCAGGCACATCTAATCCACCGCTACCCATGTTATAGCCTACTTGCATGCCCAGTTGACAATGTCAAGAACCCTCTAGTATGGTGGCTGGCCCACACCTTGCATCAGATTTTTGACCAGTAACATTGGGAGAGCCAATGGGCTAAAGGTCCAATCCCATTGGATGGGCCGAGATGGGCCGAGATAAAATCCAGACCTATTGGATTGGATGGGCTGAGATGAGCCAAGATATTTTTTTCCCTTCAGATTGAATGGGCCCATAACATTGGAGATAATGATTTCCCACTGGAAGTGAATGGGCCGAGATGGGGTGGGATATTTATTTCCCACTTGCATTGGATGGTCTGAGATGGGTGGGATATTTATTTCCCAATGGCATTGGATGGGCCGAGATGGGGTGGGATATTTATTCCTCAATTACATTGGATGGGCCAAGATGGGTGGGATATTTATTTCCCACTGGCATTGGATGGGCCCAGATGGGGTGGGATATTTATTTCCCAATGGCATTGGATGGGCCGAGATGGGGTGGGATATTTACTTCCCACTGGTATTGGATAGGCCCAGAAGGGGTAGGATATTCATTTCCCACTAGCATTGCATCAGCCAAGATGTACATCAGCAAAACAGCCGAGTTGGTATAGAATGACATAGATACCTGTCAAAGCCATAGTAAGCCATAGACGCACATAGACCACACAAATTTGTAAAGCATTGTATAGATCTGGATAGAATGCCTGTCACTCTATGTAGCAGAGGACAGGCAACCTCTCCTTCTACACAGGTACTTTGGTGGTTTTACAGTCTTGCCCAGTCCTCACTAGATATTTTGTACTATATAAATTAAATATAATCAACTAAGTAAATCTTGTCGACTTGGTGAAATTCTTAAGTCCAGCATTTGTCCGTGTTTGGTACAGTTCATTTTCCTCCTCCATGTGCAGCTCCTCGCTCGACAACAACAACAACAGTGGCAACAGGGGTTTCGATACTAGAACTGGAGGCTATCTGCCTGGGAGAGGTGCCGGTACTGGCATCCGGGCCCACCACTCAACCTACCATGGGCGATAAAGTCAAAGGTAAACGACTTCGCTTTCCCCTTCTTTTTTTGTGGGCTTTTAGCGTGATGTAGGCCAAATGGAGAAGATGGCCAGCAAGGTAATGGAAGACTCAGGAATGATGGAGAGGGGACAGGAAAGAAAGGTATGTAATATTATCTTTTCTTTCAGCAGCTCGTTTGTCATTTACGTGCGTACTATCGTTCTCCCTAGCCAGCAGCACGAGCAGGCCAGACACATGGCAACGACGAAAATGAATAGGACGACAAAGAACCACCCGATGCCCGCCAACATGCCCAGGCAAACCAGCGCACGTAGTTGACGATTGTACCGCCTATACCATGCCCCACGGACGAACCGCTCACCAAAGGTTACCTACAACACCCTGACCTATACCCGGGTGTCCCCCCAAAGAGAACAGCCTGCTGGTGTGGCAAGGCAAACACTTCCCAGCAACACAGGGCATGCACATGGGCTTCTTTTTAGTTTTTACTTAGTTGTTTCACAGTGCCGGCCAACCAACAACGCCGCGCATCAAAATGCCCACCAGCCCATGCTGGCTCAATCTAGCGCAGCACAACAACCAAGACAGGCCCCGACGATGAAGGACGACGGTGCAAGTTGACGAGAGTCGCACTGGGCATGGGTGGTGCTACTGTGAGTTTTTTTTTACATTCATATAATATGACTACTGGCACATCCCGCTGCCCTTGCCAGCCAGCACCGAGGAGGCAAATGATGGGACCACTGTAACCGCAAGGACAGGAATGGGGATGAGGGATCACGAAGACGACAGGAACGACGAACACGGTGAACACGATGGGACAGGAACAGCACGGGACAACCATCGTGAGGACGACAGACAGAGATGACAACGATGACGAAGGACGACAACGACAACGGCGGTGGAGATCGACCAGATGGAAATGATGACGGGAGAGTCTTTTTATTAATTATTATATACTAACTCCCTTGCCCTCACCCTCACGTAAGACAGCGGCGAGGAGGCAGACGACGGGACAGCAACGGTGGTGTGGCACACAACCCCAGGAAGGATGGCAATGGCCCAACGCCGACCCCGACAACAACCCCCTGCATCCACATCAACCTGAGGTTGGCATCCACGACACCAATAGCCACTGCAAGCCCACAAGCGATGGCATTTTTTAGCAACCTACCAACTACGCAATACTGCTTGGCCGTGCATCTCACGGTGAATTCTTTTTTTTCATTTATCAGTTTAAGTACTGACTACTGTGACGTTGGCGTTGTGATGTTCACCCAGCCCCACTTCTGCCCTCAACTCCAAGATGACAGACAGTGACCACACCGGAGCTTCGAGAAAGCCAGGGCCGCCCAGGTGGCCACTGACACCGTGTTTTGCATGACTAGAATGGCAACATGAGTGCCTCCCCACTAGTGTTGCCACGGCTCGGTCCGGCTCGGCTCGGCTACGGCTAACAACGGCTAACCCATATATGGGTTATTAGCCGGACCGGACCGTTGTGGCAACGGCTAAACCGCGGCTAGCCATCCAAAAAAGGAAATTAATAGCGGACAACCAACAAGGTCCACCAATATCCACACAAACATGCGAGTGACACCACCATACCTGACGCCAACAGCTACAGCCACACCAGCTCGCGACAATGCAGGCCGACCCAAAACAAAGGCCACAGCACCCTAACGGCAACCAGCAGAGGGCGAGCAATGAAGCGGCAACGTTATGTCTTTTCTTGAATCTTTTTTTATTATTACTACCAACTTATTTCTGACTACAGCACAAATGATCTCGAGGCAACAGCAGCCCGGCCAGCAACGACCAATGACCACGGCGACGGCAAACAGTAGCAGTGGCAACGACGGCAACAGCAGCGACGACTGCCAGTCCCAGACGTCGCGGAGTGTCGTGCACCCATCTCTGCTGCACTGGTAAGTTTTTTTTTCTTTACTTTTACTAACAAAGATCTGTCTAGCTACGCACGGTGACAACACGGCCGCGACCCAACACCCTGCAACCGGGTCCTCGAACTCAGGCTCGCAAGTTCAGGCACCACCACCACCAACCATCAGCTTCTTTGCCGCTACGACTGCTGCGTTCGCCCTACGGCACTGATCGGTCACAACCACAGTCACGGCCACCATCACGACAGCTCAACGTCGTTCTACAACCTCGCATCCCGTCGTCGCCCCCGCTCCCGTTACTAGACCGCCAATCCTGCCGCTTGGTCAGACAACACGCCGCACGTCTATCGTTCCCCCACCGCCACTCTTACTCGTCCGTGACTACAATCCCCTTACTCGCACCACTTCTGTGTCATCCGGGGCCACCGGTTCCAGCTCCAGCGCGACGTATTCCTCGGGATCAACGGACGAGGGTGCCGTCTCTCACCTCATCCGATTCCCACAAATGCGTATTTGCTGCACGAAGCCATTCATGGAACCTTACACGACCAAGGCCATCGGATAACTCCCTCTTAGGTCAGCTGCAGCGATGACGAACGGCTGTAAGTCCATTTTGGATTCCACAAATCCGTTTTCGTACTGACCCCGAATACGCGCAGCGTTGGGGACAGCGCCAAAAATACGTTCCACTCCAATCCCAAAAACGAAAGGCGGCGAGTCCCAGATCATCGTTTACGATCTTGGTGGAGGGACATTTGATGTGCGCTTCTCTCTATCGACGACGGAGTCTTTGAAGTATCAGCTACTGCTGGTGATACTCATCTCGCAGGCGAGGACTTTTACAACCGCGTTATTGACCATCTTATTAAGGCGTACAAGAAGACAGGTACTAACTTGAGAGCAATGGGCAAGCTCAAGCGCGAGGTCGAGAAGGCTAAGCGGATGTTGTCAAGCCAGCAGTCGACGAGGATCGGAATCGAGTTGTTCGAGGACAGCAATAACTTTTCGGAAATTCTTACACGGGCCAAGTTTGACAAGCTTAATATGGATCTATTCAGGAAGACGACGAAGTAGGTATTTTTCATTTTTTTCATATACATGTACATGTACATGGAGATACGCAAAACGAAAAAGAAACACCTAAAAACCTTGCGAAATGGCTGTACATGTTCGTGAGGTATGGGAGGCAGCAGAGGGGTTATCTAAGTGAAGTTGAAGCCAGCAAACGGGCTGAAAACCTAAATTTCCTAATTTGGATATTTGGTAACGGCTAATAATGGCTAGCCGTGGCTAAGCCGAGGTTTAACCGTTAGCCGAGTGAACGGCTCGGCTCGGCTAATTATCGGTCCGGCTCCAACGGCTAACGGTTCCGGACCGAGCCGTGGCAACACTACTCCCCACGCCGTCGTGGTCATGTAGGTTGTTTAGCCTAGATCAATATAATTATTGTTGCTTTTCTTTCGTATAATGATGAAAATATTGGAATATAAAATATAAAATAAGTGCTCTGGCTGCATTCTGGATGCAGTTACATAGTGCTATACAGATAGGTGACAGGTATATACAGGTCTATAAAGGTGAGACAGCGGACTGCATAGACTTGCATAGATGTTGCGTGGCATTATATAGATTTAGACATACAAAGAAGTAGTCTATGACTCTATGACTCTATGGACGTCTGCACAGCACGTGGCAGACCTGTATCGTTGACGGCTGTTTTGCTGATGAGTAGTGGAGTATATTGTGACTGTATACCATTAGCTGTGGATGGTGTGACATGGGATTCAATATTTTCATCCAGCAGCATACAGAAAGGTCTTTTTGCCCCCTGTGATATGTGTACGTACATACATACAACCATCCCTTCTCCCGATATCAGCCCATCGTTTACTAGTTCCTATCTATCTGTCACAAGAGCCGAGCACTTCTTTCATTTGACTTCCGAAAAAAAACAGCATTGTCATTGGCCAGTGTATCTTCATCTTTATCGGGGATGACTAGTCGATGACTGGTCCCAATCTCGCTAAATACACAACAAAATGATTCTAATTGTAGTATGCAAATCCTTAAAAAAAGTGGTGGTGATGGGGGCAGGCTGGATGGCCAGGGGGGCTTGTGGTAAAACAACAATTTGCGTTCCTCAAACGCGGGAATAATGAGGAAACAATGAGACAAAGTGAACCGTGTGTGTGACAAGAACACGAAACGCGAATTTAGAAGGGGCAGTCGCGGAATGAATCGGCACAAAAAAAAAGAGAAGGAAAGGCACAAAAAAAGATTTGAAATGATGTAGCAAAGAAGAAAATATATCTCCAGAAACTTTTCGACAGGTGGCTTTCCCCCAAGTATATGTGTTGATAACCTATTAATGACAAGGCGACAGAGCCAGTTTAGAATAAATGTACAGGGCGGGGGAGGGGGGCCGGGGAAATGTTGTTGTTTTTCAATGGGGGATGGGGGATGGGTGAAGAATGATGTTTTTAATGCTGTAGTTCATTTGGCAACGAGAGTGGGGCATGCATGCAGCCGGTACCTTTGCTAAGCGAGCAGAAGATACAGCCGCCGGGAAAGCGTTCGCGAGACGCTGAGCATCGACCAGCGGCGAGGAGGGTGTTGGTGTAGATAACCCAGAGCCAGAAAGCGTCCGCGCTACCTATCTGAAAGCACAAATTCATCAATTCCCAAACTTTTGAAATCGATGATGTCCTTTGATTTTCTTGGATCGCAAAATGACAAAGAATAAGGAACGTTCTTCGAGGAACACCGATCTCAGCGTATATGTGTGTGTGTGCGTATGTGTGTGTTCGTCCCAAATGCAAGAAAAGACCCAGGAATGCAAAAGCGCCGAATATCCAAGGGAAATGAGATTTTTTGGTGTTATCGCTCCCCCGAGTTACCTGCAGTCTGCCCTGTCTGTGCCACCAAACCTCCAGGCTGCGTTTGGGCTTGAGCTTGAGCTTGACCCGAACTCGGATCCACACTGGCAGGAGTCTCCGGACCCTGCTCTTCCAGCTTCGGCTTCGGCACCACCCCATCTAACCCTCTATATCCAATATCCTTCCCAAATTCCTTGATCATCGCTTTCCCCATCAGACACACCCACCCCAGGCCTTCCCCAGTAACACACTGCCCAGGCCAAAACAGCTCGCCCTCCTCGTCCTCGATATCCGGCTCGTGCTCCTCGTGCGGGAGCAAACTCGAATGCACCATTCGCGCAAAAGTCACAGGGAAGTGTCGCGCCATGATCGGAAGCGTCATCGTCTGCTGTGAACAAGTCATGCAAAACGACGCAGCGACGATGCCTCCACTTTGCTCCTTGAGCGTCTGCGCCATGGTGGGAGTGATCGACACTGTCACCGCAGCCGCAGCAGCCGCAGCCTCAGCAGACAGAGGAGCGCCAGACGCCGTGGTTGGGAGAAGGTTTGGCGGGAGTGACGGTGGCTGCTGCTGTGAACGCGCAGCAGACCCAGACCCAGACGACGACGACGACGACGATGAACCATGAGCGGTGTTAGGGGTGCCATTTGCTTGGCTAATCGGAGTGGAATTAGCGCTATTGGTGGCCGCAATGCTTGCCGGCGATGGCAACATGGGCGGTGTCGACTGGAGGCCAGACGTCCCGGAAGGCCCAGCTAAAGCATTTTCATCGGCGGCAGCTGCTGCGGCAGCGGCGAGGCTCTTGCATTGCGCGACTAGCTTATCCATCTCCGCGTCGAGATGGCCCCTGGCTTGATAAGTGAACTTGCGCCCGCATATAAATGCCTCGATCATCCAGCTGGGAAAAAAAAGGGGGGAAGCTCGTTGACCCAATGAAATGTGTGGCATGAGATGTATGGTACTTACATGAGACCTATGAACGCTTTTTCTCGATCACCGACAGTGTCTTCGGCTCCCCACTTGTGCTTGCACCAAGAAAGGAAGGCCTCGATGGTCCCCCAAGTGTCTTTGGCAAAGTGTCGCTTCAAATAATCCCTGCTCCATATTGAGTACGTGAAACAGACGAGGGCATCCACCAGTTCAAGCCGTGCAATCAGGCCACCGAACTTGTGATAAGGTGAGTTTGGGGGGGGAGGGTTGACCAATGGGAGGTATTCTCTGTGTGTGGCAGGGTACGTAGACCAGAAACGACGGTCACCAGAGTACTTGAGAAGGCGACCAAACTGGTGGTATTTATCGTGCAGTTGCTCAAAGGCTATATTTGCAGGTTTGCCTCGCCTGGGCCGTCGGACGGGGACGAAGCTGGTGACGACAGAAGAGGTGCCTCGTAAAGTGGAGGCAACCACAGCATCTTCAGCGACCTCGCCATCTTCTGACGGTTCAGGTCGCATGGAATAGGTCGAACTTGAGGGACGGGCATGCGCTGGTGGCACAGATTGGTGGTAGTGGTGGTTGTGCTGAGTAGAGGGTCGGTCGAATATGCCACTGGTGCGAGGCCTCTTTGAATGATCTGCACCTGAATTGGAATCGAATTTTCGCTTGGAGCCAGGGACGGGAGAGGACGCTCGGGATGCAGGTGGGGATGGCGGCAAGTCTGGTGGCAATGGTGCGGAGAGTGTGCCCAGGATCTGGGGGGAGGGGAGGTTAGCCAAAGACCAAAGTAGACGCAGATGGGACGAGGGCAGACCTCCAGGTTCCTGAGGAGTTGTTCTCGAGTCCATTTCCTTGGGGGGATGAGGGTTAGAGGGTTAGCGAACATGACGACCATGAGGCGATGCAGCTAGCTCACCGTTTCTTAGGCTTTTGGACGGAGGCGGGGGATTGCGAGGATGAGCCGGAGACGGGCATTGCTGAGGAGATGGTGGTGGTTGGAGGACAAGGGGCTTCCGGGGGAGGGGGGGGCTACAGCGCAACAATGACCGGTCAAGCCAAGTGGACCCTCGGCGGAAGCCATGGGTCTTTGCCGAATGTGGTAATTATCTCGGCTATACAAGCCTAATAAATAATAAATAATATTATTTATTATTTTTATTAGATCACTTCGCCCGTTTCAGTTTGACCGGCTGTCACCGTTGCATTCCACAGAAACATGACAAGAAACAAAACACTGGTTAGGTTAGTGCTGTTTCAGCCTTCGGACTCCTCGACAATAAACACTGGAGAGCAGCTGAAGCTCGAGCGTCTACAGAAATCGGATCATCGCCCACATACACCCCCTTTTTTATGTACACTTTGCTTTTGCCAAGCCACAGCAAGGCAGGATAAGCTGTAAATTCGGGGACTTTTTATCATATAGCTTATAGCCTCGTGAGGGGTACCATCAGTACCAGTCAGGTGAAAAGGATCACACTTCCGATTTATCCTCAGGAAGCGAGTGTGGAACGCACGGGTCTGTCGCCGTAATTCCGAGTAAAGCGTACGCATTTACATTCCGTATCCTAACTTGAACCGTCAGTTTATTCTTTCATTTTGATTTAGGTCGAAAAGAGGGCTTAGCCATTCGTAAGGTTGAGTTTGTATCCTTATCGAACCCTTTTCATTGCCCAGATTAACACCCCTCGCCGATCTTTCGTTTCCGACCGTCGCTCCTACATTTACCGTGAGTGGTTTAATCGAGGTACGTCGCACAGTACTGGACACTGGACACTCGGTCAGCTGCTCCATTCATTCTTGCTGCCAACACACACTGGGATCATGCGTTGCAATCATCCCGAGCAGGGCAACTACCGAGGCTGGGTATTGGCGTGGTTAGGAACAGCCTCGAGCTCGCAACTAACAACCGGCCGACGTAAAGCACCCGCTATCATCGCAAGGAAGCAAAGGCATCCCGAGTATCCAGGACCAGGACAAAGTTTCAAAACCAAAACCCCAAACCCAAAGCCCATAACCCACCAACACGGAAATAAGGAAAAACAGGCACATACAAAGTTCATACTCCGCAAATACCTCAGATCCCATCTGCCGATGCTTCCATCTGATCGATGACGTTGCTTATGGAAATCCTTTGATAACAAAGAGAAAAGAATATATCCACACTAGTACTGGTGACGGCTTCCTGCCTCCTGCCGAGTGTCGTACCGAGCAGCAACCCACGCACCACTTTCTGAAGAAATCCAGCATCAAATCACTACCACATTTCCTTCACTAGCACCACGGCCCGTCCATGCAAAGTCCACACCTCCCGCCCCAGTGCGATCCCAGAAAAAAATCATCAGGACCGCACGCCGGCGGTCAAGAAAACAAAGGAGAATTGGAAATGAAAGAACTCGTTGACTCTCCCAGCTCGTGATATCCGCGGCTGACTCGGACACTTGGTGTTAGATCATTAAATATCGAAGCTCGCATCCACACCAGGTGCTCTGACGGTACCAGTGGATGATAGCGGCAGAAGCGTCGTGGGAGTATAGTGGGATACAGACCTTCGGCACTTCGCAGCGATCTCGCATATAATAAATAACACGCGTCGCATCACAATCACGTGAGCGGTCACGTCGATCTCCCGTGACTTGTCGGCACCCCATAGATGTTACAAAAATACTGTTTACAATATGCCCGCCTCCCCTTCGCTTTTCACAAGTAGTGACAACCAAAATATAACCAAAAGAATAATCTAGATAATCACACCTTCTAATATGAACCTGATCCCAAATGCCAGTGTACAAGCCATTGAAACGCCTCTGCCCACATCATCTCATGTCTTCGTCCTCTTCTTGGATCTCGCAACAGTGCCCGTCTTCGCAGGAGCAGGAGCAGATGCAGATGCACCTTTGCGCCGCCCCATGGCGATCTGCTCCTCGTTGTTCGTCGTATACGGCGCAGATGCGGCCACACGCGCCTTCGTTCGCGCTGGTGCAGCAGCTGTAGCAGCCGGCGCCGCCGTGTTCCGCCTCTTATCTTCCTTGGCAGCGTTGAGGCGTGCACTTACACGAGATCCAGGAGGGCGGGACGCAGGACCGCGCTTTCTCTTCCTCTCCGGACCCTTGCGTTTCCCCTCGTCGTCGTCTTCTTCTTTTTCGAGAATCCCTCCCTCGTCCTCGCCTTTCAGCAACACTTTGGGAATATTCCCATCTACCACTTCAACAGCAGTGACGGCAGACAAGTCCGACGGAGACACCGAAGCGGATGAGCCCGAGCGAACCCTGTATGGTGACACGGCGGTGCTGCATTCGGACGTCGACTCTGTACAGGACGCTGAGCGGGTGCGCGAAGCTGGGGGAGGAGGCGAATCCGGTTTGATTTGTGTGGATGGAGAAGTCAAGGCAACTAGGGCCTTGCGCGCCTTTTGCCTCAGGCTCGATCGCGGCGCAGGCACATCGTCTTCTCGGGGCATAAGAGTGGCGCCATCTCGTGATCGGGGGGGATGTGAGGTATTTGAGCGGGCTTGCTTCAGCGGCTCTTCGTCTGGGTCTCCTTGGATGACATTGCTGGGAGCTGTCGTCATCGCTGGTCTCTCTGCTGCAGCCTCACGAGTACGTCTTGTTCTGGGCCTCTTGCTCGGTGGTGGCGTCGCAAGTTCCGCGTCGGCAGCCGGGTCTTCTGGGGTGTCGCCGGGTGTGTGTGCAAGCTGTTGTGAAGGCGGAGGCTTGCGTTTTCGCAGATTCATGCGATATTTGGACGGCGATGCTTTGGATTCTGCAAAGGGTGCATACCAGGGAATGTTTGATAGATAATCCCGCCAGCCAAACTGTAGATTAGCCACGACACTCAAGTTTTCTGGTATGCCCATCCATGCGACGGGTGACTGGATAGGCGGAGGTTTGACGTCTGTGTGTAGTTTTTATTAGGGAGAAACCCAAAGGTATGAGAGATGGATGACTCACTCAAGACTTTATGGACGATAGCTGCTGTTTTCTCTCGCTTGTCTTTGCTCCAGAATAACCAGTGGACGGGCTTCTTTGGGTGGTAAAAGACGGCGAGCGCAGCGAGGGCAAAGAGGGGAGGAGATGAGGGTGGTTCCACGCAAGAGTCCGTCTCTGCGGATTCGAGGAAACGGCGTACTGCAGGATAGTTTATTGTGAGGGAGCCGTCGGAGAGCACGCCTGGGGCGACGTGATGCAAACGTGGGACGTGTGTGGAGTAGGTTGTGTGTGCAACGAGAGGCTTTTGTGCGGCGTCTTGCTCTTGCTGGACAAGTATGCGCAGCCGATCGTAGTGCTTGTGGGGGGCGGCGTTGTGGGAGAGGCTCGGGCGAGGAAGTGGCGTGTGTTGTTGGGGCGGAGGGTGGTCGCGGACTGATGATGAGGGGAAGTTGGAGAAGAATGGAGGTTTTATGTCGTGTTCGATGTCGAAGGTGAGTTGGTGGTAGTGCTGGGAGATGTGGAGTAGATATTCCATGGCGGGCGAGAGTGGCGGCGTATTGTGGGGAGCGCGAGGTGGAGTGAGAAGCTAGTGTGGGTGGGTAGGGAAGATGTTGATGGATAGAAAGAGGATGGAGATAGGAATGTTTTTATACAAGTGGAGAAGAAAGAAAAGTGTGTGTGGGAGAGTGGGCGAGGGAGAGGTACGCCTCAAGTCGAGGATTGCACGACCACGCCTCTTTTGCCATCTTCGGACAGACAGCTCAGTCGGGTCTGCCGCTTTGGCGATGGCATTCCCGTGGGAAGATCGGACTTGTACAACAACTCGGAATACCTGGTCATTGCTCCGCACCCACCACCAGTCCTCAGCGCTCAGCACCAGTCCTCAGCACTCAGCACTCAGCACTCAGCACAAAGAACCCAGCACCGTCCTCGCAGATCATCTGCAATCTCATCGAAGATCTACATTTTAAGTTGCCGGTAATCCGGTCACTTATTTAAAACTCCGATAGTACCTAGCTCATCGATCGCACCGTTCCACACTGCAAGTTCCAAATCCCCCGCTGGAACAACCAACAACCCTCGCAACACAATGCCCGCATCAACGCAAGGAGCGTTCGCACAGTACGCAGGAAGAACGGGTATCGGTACCGGATTCTACTCGATATATAATCAGTAGATGCAATATTCAAGTTGTAATTATGCCCCACTCACTTCAGCACGGTCAATGTACCCAATGACCATAACGATCCCCTTGCGTTCCCTCGCCCACACAGCACCTTCGTCGATGCACAGCGACACATCAACCAGAACCCCCGCACCTTGGTCCTCCAGCAACATGATCCCAGTCATTTCATCATACGAGAGCATTCTAGTAAAATATCAGACCCTATCATACACGCCAAAAATAGCACGAACCGACCTGCAACCCTCAGCTTCTGTCCTTCCAGCGACTCGCTAACGTTCGCAATCTTTGTCGGTCTCGCTGAGTCCGTTTGTTGTGGCATCAGACAATGACCGCTTGTTTGGTTAAAACCTTCCAAATTAGTCAACTATTACAGCTCTTTATTCCTTTCTACTTGGGACGCTGTCTCAATGATTGTTATACATTGCGGCTCGCTCGCTATTCGGCGGGGGGGGCAAACTCATTACCCTTACCCTTTCCCTATCCCTTCTCCTAAGCCAAAAAACCATTTATATTCACACTGTGATCACATCACTCTCCAACGACTGTCCGAATAACCACCCCCGCCACCCCTGACATAACATTTTCCCCCGTCCGCCCTTCTCATCTATTAGACCGTCCGAAGAAGCATACATCGACAACAGCGATCCAATTCCAGTCGTCGTCGTCGACGACACAGCCTTCAGCGCCTGCGCCCCCCGACTTGCTCGGAAGTACCAAAACACCACCAACATGCCAACCGCCAGCACCGTCACCCCTGAAATAGACGGCGCCAATGGACTCGTAGACTGGAAACACTTTAACGAAAGCCCAAACACGAACGTGACCACTCTACGGAAAAAAAAAAAGAAAAAAGTCAACATCATGCATGCCTAATGCAATGCCAAAGTCGCAACGCACCCCCAGATCAGCAACACATAGGGAAGGCTGTATATCATAGCCAGAGTCTCCACACCATTTCTGGACAAGATATCAAACTGTGGAGGGGAGAGAGATATCATCCTTTTTTTTAGTACATGTATAACACAATCGGCAAATCGGCAAGTTTACTCACAGCTTGATCGGCCGAACTACGATTCCTGGTCCGATACTGTCGCAACAACGCCAGTCCAAGCATGATGGCGCTCACACAAGCGGTCGTCGAACCATAAAGCGCCATTTGGGCCCATGACCGTTGGGCGGTGCCCGAGTCAACGCCAGGAACAGACAGGAACGAGACGCTGGCGTTCAGCAGTAGCGCAGCCTGTCGCAGCACGTCATTTAAAAAAAACGTCAAAACACAGTGACAGGGAGAAACAACGCACATAGAGTGTGCACTCTTGCCACTCCGTGATTAATTTATTCACCAACTCCTTCCATGGTTCGTGATTCACACTCTCGTCTACCCAAAGACTTTCCAGCGTTTGTAGATGAACATCTGGAGCGCAAAATAGCGCCAAAGACATGGCTTTTCCGAGTACGGTCCGCTCTTTCTTGGTGCCGTGGACGGACTTGGTACAGTCCAACCGCGCACCGTTCTGACCGTGAAAGTTTAGGAACCTTTGGTGAGCTAGGGGAGGGGGGGGGAGGATGACTCAGCCACCGATCAGCCAGGAAGATCCGGGGACGAACGACATACCGAAAGTCGCCATGAGTCTCCCTGTTGGACAACGCCCAATTAGCTCCTTGTGAATGTATATGATCCATGTATCACGCACCAAACACGCAAGCGAAATGACCCGTTCCTTTTCTCACATTAACCGATAAACCGGTGTCCGAGGCTATGATATCCATGTTTTGCGCCAGAGATAGCATTTTTTCGAGATCTTTGGTGCCGTAGGGTGAGGTCGACGCGAGAGAAGTCAGGCAATCTGCAAATATGGCATTCAGATTGGCCGGGTCTAGCCAAGATGTTTCGGTGGCCTCACCGCCGCTGGCATGCAACAAAATTCCTTTAAGTTCCACGACAAGCTCGTGTGTTAAATTACGTGCATTCGGGTACATTTCCCAGTGGGTCCTGAATAAATTCGCACGATAAGTTTTCTGGACAAGGTCATTCATTCGGTGGATTCACCAATATTGTGACTCTATTTCGTGTCCTGAACAATAATACCATTTTGAGTCAGGTGCATGAGTAGGATAGGCAGCTGGGACGTACGTATATGCTCTGGGGCCGTCACAGTTCTTTCACAAAGCAAGGCGCTCGCATCGAATTCTTCTAACCAGAACAGAGACCTTGTGGCATGTGCCACCAGATAGTAGCCCCATATGACAGCGCCATCGTCTCCTCGTTGGTGGTCTAATACCAGCTCTACATCGCAAGGCAACTGGAGATTTTTCGCAGAGATAAAACGTTCGATTTGGTTTATACATGTAGTGATGTCGGCGAAAACTTGTGGATCGTACAAGTGTGCGTCTGTGAGGATGCTCTTGATTGAACGCCTCTCCTCGTTCAAGTTCTGGATTTCATAGCAAAAATAAAGGGCACCCTCTGGATGCTCGTTCGCATGCCACCCGTCAGGCGCAACCCTTCTAAAAACATGTCACGATTGAGTTGGTTCGACTAAATGTGCGAAATTTGGGGGGGCTTACCGAGGGAATGCAGTCGTCATGGACGCGATGGTATATCGGGATTCAAGTCTCGGTCTAATGACGCTTGACGATGAGTAGCCGTAAAAAAGAAGGGGAAAACAAAAAATCACGGACATCATGACTTTTCTCGTGTACCTTTCGACCCACCCTGGTGCAATGGGATAGATTATGCATCTTGCAGACGAAAGGGTGAGTGAAGGTGTGTGGCAGACAGAATAATCTGATGGTGAAACTACGCGGTAAATTGAACAAATGCAATGATTGCGGTCAACCAATGTCTAGCGACGAACCTGCGCAGTATGGTGGTTGTTCTTCTTCATCATTGAATGTTGGCAGGATGGCGAGTGTCCCCGGGGTATGGATGGATGGCAAGGAATTGTAACCAAACATCGGGTGCTCGAACATCTGCTGGTGGTATATCTTGAAGGATGGATTTCGTAGAGAGCCGCTGATATAGTATTCATTCAGCAAGGCGGTGGCATTCAAGCAGTGAGCGGAAGTCAGACTCCTCAGTGCCCGGGTACACTCATTTTATACCATCCGATCGTATACTGCAATAAATCTCCGAATGCACTGGGCCACAGCCAGCGGCTCTCGCCAAGATGGACATGCGATCATGTGATCGTTCGAGCGGCTGTGATGGAACTCGGCTTAGTCGGGGGCTGAAAGGCGCTTACTCCAACCGGCGGTGTCAACGCTGGCAAAACCGTTTGTCCAGGATTTTTTTGAAAGAATGGAAACACTGACAATGACTCCTTTGAAAAAATGTGGACTCGATGGACAGGACAACAATGCTGCATCCCTTCGTTAGCGCTGCGCCGGCCGTAGCTTCCGTTACATTCAAAAAAATGTGTGCCTTCCTCACTGCCTCGGTAACATTGTACATGTACAGCCCCGGTGACCCACACATTCTGGCGGAACAGTCACCTCGCCAATGTCACAGCAAAACGCCTAGGCTACCCTAAACGCGTATGGTTATATTCCGCAACCACAAATTGGAATATTGTCATATATCGAATTTCCGGACTTGCAAACCGTTGGGACCGGCGCTAACGATCCTTTTGTCGTCAAAGACGATAGAACCTTTGCAAATATCAGGTCCCGAGGACACAACCGGCGGCGCATCTTCAAGTTGTTCCTCGTCTAACCCGATCTGCATATTAGGCGCCCTTGTAACCTCGACCCCATGACCGTACTCTAAATCCCACACCCAGATACTCCCATTGACGCCAAGACTCACACAGCGCCCATCCGCCAACGCCAGCGCAGATATTGGTCCTATAGGGCCCAGCAAGTTTCGCACGAATACCAGCTTAGGCGCCGAAGAAGAAGAAGAAGAAGAAGACGCCGAGTGTTGCGGCAAGGAGGGCAGCGAGAGACGGTAAAGTTGTAGGATATTAGGAGAATGCAGATCCGACGAAACGAAAGATGTTGTGTCGTGAGAGGACGAAGGGCTCCAACTCCAACTTGAACTTGAACTGGAGCTGGAACTGGAACTGGACGAGGATAAAGGCGGGGAGGGTGGGGCAGAGAGTGGCGAGAACGTATGGGCGGGTGCCAGCACAACCCATTTGCCGTCAGTCTGCGTATCCGAAACACGGAAAACCTTGCGGCCCCATTGCTCACGCATGGAGCGAAGCTTGCGTTCGTCGATCCACCCATTTGGGACATCGAACGACCGAGTACTGCGCGTAGTGATAACACTCATGGATTTTTGTCCTCGATCTGGCAAGGAATCCCCCACCGCCAGTGCTGACGTCGAGGATGGCGAAGAGGCCCGGGAGTCAGGCCCGGAAATGATGAGTTCGCTCGCGCCCACACTCCAGTGTGCTGGATAAACCGGTATCGCATAAGCTAAAACAAGCTTATAGATCGAAGCAGACGGTGTAGAAAGCACGAGGGAGGTAGGGGGAAAGGAAGTAAATGAGGTTAACGTCTGTTTATGTGAGATCGTGTCGGAGGATACATGATAAATAGACAGATGAAATGCTTGAGATAGCGTGATGAGTAGAGGGTGGTGAAATACAGCCTGGATGATGGGTGACGTCCGGGAGTTTCTTACAGTAGGAACGTATGTCAAGGTTTGAAACGATTTCGACGGCGTGCTATGGTTGATGAGGGATATAGATATGGTTCCAGAAGACAGGAATGTGGATAAGCCGAGGCAGTGTCCTGGTTCTGGTGGAGATTGGTCGAGTGCGAGTGCCGTTATGTGAACGAGCTCCGGATTCCTGGTCGGACCACAGAGAAGGGAATGCACAGATCTATTCGAAGAATGAAGGTGAACCACAGGAGAAGTAGTTGGGCGTGACGAGGCAGTAATGGTTAGATTACCCGCCAAAAGTATATGGGTAAAATTCATTGTTTCAGAGGAAGGGGGCAGCACTGCAGGAGAATGCTCGGTAGCAACTTCATTGAATGATTCGATGGCACAGCGACCTTACATGCAAGTAAGCCTGAGGTCACATCTTACATCAAAGCCATCGACGCACCTGTTCTCCAATTGGAGCTGATGCGAAACATATATTTCCAGTCCCTAACATGCTCTGCCTTGGTCCTCCCAGGCAATGGTTTCACCATCCTCCCGTCTGTCCGCCCAACAAATCCTCTGGCTCCCCGTAATCTAGTCTTCCCGTACTCCCGGAGGTACAGCGCTTTCCAGAGCTAAATGTTTTTTTTTTAGACAACGTTCGTAACAATCATTAGAAAGCTAGTACATACTTGGCTGTCGGTTGCCAGCCTTGACCATGTCTTGTTGGTTGCCTGCACGATACACAGGTCCACCCAGGACAAGTGAGAAAATACACATATTATGAGTTCGTCGAATAGGGTGCCGATGGTGATCCGAGGCTTGGATACGACATGTTTGTCTAATGTAGATACGCTTTGTCGGCGCTTCGAGGGCGGTAAAGGTGCTGGCGAGAGAGACCGCTTGGACATTCTGTTATGTTTGATAAATCCGATCCGAGTACAACGGGTGTTAGCCTAGGAGTTGCCGAATTCAGATTACTACCGTACTACTACCAAATGGCTCCATCGCGAGGGCCTCAAACATTGGCGCGCAGTTTACATGCAACACTGGCAAATCACAAAGGCCCTGTCCACGTTGCGCGTTACGCCAAAGGTAGCGCCAAGTACGTCCTTACAGGTGGACAAGATCGGACAGTGCGTCTCTGGAACCCACACCTAGGCACCGAAATCAAGACATTCTCAGGACATGGATACGAGGTGCTTTCCATATCAGTGTGCGTGGCCTATCTAGCTGTGGTTCCAGCCAACGCAAATGAAATACCGTTTTTTTTACCCCCCCATGAAGCTCCCATGATAATAGCAAGTTTGCCTCATCGGGCGGCGACCGTTCTGTGTTCTTGTGGGACGTTGCCACTGGAGTAACTACGAGAAGACTTGCGGGACATATTGGAAAAGTGCACGTCGTCGAATTGAACGAAGATGCGACAGTGCTTGCCAGTGGTCATTTGAATTTTTAAGCTCTTACAAACTGAACGTCACCAATACTTGGGCATGCTGCAGGCTCATTCGACTCGACAGTTCGACTATGGGACCTTCGGTATGTTTATTCTACAGCATTTTTTTGCTACGCCATTCAATGTTGGTATCGTTTTTCGGTCTTTTAGCGCCCAGTCACGAACGCCCATCCAGATTCTTGATGAAGCTCGTGATGCCGTTCAAACTATTCATGTTGCCTCAACAACTATCACAACTGGCTCAGTTGACGGCCATGTTCGCACGTACGACCTCCGCAAGGGTGAACTTCGGTCTGACTTTCTTGGGCGTAAGTTCTTGTCATCGGCACTTTTCGTATCCATCTGACACGCTCGCTGCTCTACCGATGCACCCTCACAGATCCAGTCACGGCCGTTGTACCCACCCAAGACGGCCAAACTCTCCTCGTGACAACACTGGATTCAAATATTCGCCTCATGGATCTGACGTCCGGCAAAATGCTCAATTGTTTCACAGGACATGTGAACTCGGCGTACCGATGCCGGGCGTGTTTGGGGCATTCCGAAGCTAGCGTCGTGTGCGGCGATGAAAATGGTTTGGTATGGGCATGGGACTTGCTAGATGTAAGTTGGAAAATATTCAAATTATTTGTCCGATTTTGACGTAAATGTATCTCTCTCTCTCTCAAGGCGAAACTGCTGCAACCGAATCCTCCTCCAAAAGTACACGAGAAAGTTGTTACATGGACCGAACACCACCCAACTGATTCCGGCGAGATGGTTACTGCGAGCGCGGATGGGACAGTAAAAGTGTGGCGGCATCCGGTTTTCGATACATGACTAGTATACACGGAGTAGTCGTGTAGTAAAAAAACCTCTATCGCTTGGCCTGGTTGAGGGCCTCTATTGGTAGATAAAGGAAAGGTTAGCCGAGTCAACAGGTGAATAGCACTGAGTACAGTACCCCTTCGTGTCGCATCTTCTAATAATTGAGTGTCTACGTGCTCGGCAGGTAATTGAACGTAACGAACAACAGACCCACGTATGAAACAGTTCTTGACTGCCATCTGGAAAAGAAAAAAGCAATATGTTCGGCAAGCTAGGATGGATGGGGGATTTGCATTGCTCACCATGTGCGGATGTCTTGACTCGTCCAAGACTTTTATGGAGTCTAAGCGAATGTTCAAGAACCTATCGAGTGAAGGAAATGGATCAATTTTCAGTGGGATGTCACTTAAATAAATGGGAGAGCGAGAACATACTGGTCGACTGATTTCAATATCCCAGTGATGGAGAGATCATTCTTGAGCTCCACCGTAACTTGCTGATCCGTAAGGGTTTTGAAGACGGAGAAAATGAGCTATAGGTGGGTTAAATTTTGTGAGGTGAACTTGGACAACAGGACTTGCCATCGAGGTCAAAGACACGTGCACCAAAATTGTATATTTCAGAGGTTTTTGTATCAGATGGAGCTGTACCGCAGTTCTTTCCATTTCCACCTCTTTGCTCGTTGTCTCTGAGAATTATCGATGACTTACTCCTCAGCTTCACTGAGCCGGTAAACTTGGCTCTTACCGCCCATCGTGGGATCGACAACGTCAAATTCTTTGCAAGAGCGCATTCTTCACCGAAAGATGGTTGGGATGAAAAACCTTGGACTCACGGTACGAAATACCTTACATCCATATGATGAGGACAAGATGTCGCGTTGACGCAGTGAGCATTTTATTGAGCTGCGTTGACCACCGTAATTTCTTCATCTAATTTTCTACAATACGTCTTCAGAGGGGTCAGGTCTGTCAGTGGTAATAATGGGATCGTTCTGGTCGAGGGTATGACTGCGTGTTTCTGGGCTGCATGTATTCCCGGTTCATAGTTCAAGACAAGAGTTGAAAATTCCGTATTCTATGGAGGCGGTTTTATTTCGGTTCACAACCACGCTTACAAACATTGTTATTCGGAACTTACAGATGCCGACGGATTTGAAGGAGTGGTCGTGGAAGGCATGGTAAACTATCTTCAAGAAACTGGTCATAAGGGGAGATGTTTGGACTCTAGAACTGAACGTACCTAGGTATTTATTTTCCTTGTACGGTTTCGTTGTAAATGATCTCAAATTTACATGTGGGATGTACTAGTAGTGCATGCGATGCTTCATATCAGCTTCATTATTCTTAGCAGCAAGTGAGTAAAGTACGCTTGTCATGTCAACTATCAATCTTCCCAGACTTTTCGCCAGACGTTTCGCTACTACTAGTACAACTAGCTATGAAGTAGTTGAGATATAATGTCACAGCCTTAGATCCACATCCACAGCGAAATCGGTAACGACTACATCAAAGTGCACGCGGAGTGAAAAAACTTCGTGATAACGGAACTCATCCACAGAACGGTGAAACAGATGCTCAGTTGTCATTCGAGACTTCGAGTCCGCGTTGTGCGGAAGATTCGGAGGCCTCCGAAAGGCGCTTTGATGACGACTTGTTGAACAATGGATTATGCACAATGATTTTGAGAGAAATTGGCGACTGTGGTTCGACAGTGCCTTTAAGCTTGTTCTGCTTTAACACAGTTTCGGAAGTTGAGGTAAACGAGAACCAACGGTCCACCGCCATGTCTTGGGGAGCAGAACCAGGCTCTGTCGGCTCATCCAGAGCTTGCAACGACTTATTCCGTAGTCGGACAGAGCTTCGAGATGGTGCCAAATTTATCTTATGACGTTGGCGGCGTGTTGCGGTATGTCTTGTCGTACGAGAGCTTCGGCTTCGTAGGTTCTCGTTTGGAAGGGTAAGAAACTTCGGAGGTGCCATGATCGTTTCCTCCAATAACCTAGATCTTCTCTCCTGCAGAAATTGGACCTCTGCGGTAAATCAGACTGGGGAATTGTTGGGGTTCAAAAGAGTATCACCTTCAGCGAGACACCTGAAAGCTTTCCGTCGTCGTTTTAGTGGGGCGTTGAGTAGGGAACACCTCAGTTCGTAGAATTCAGGCCGTACAGGTACAAGAGTTTCCTTGTTCCCGTATGATACATTCCGTGCGAGCCCTTGTTTTGGAGCATTCGCGATGTCGGCGAGTGGCTCTGGCGCGTAAGTGGACTGGAGCTGTGAGGGATCGCGCGGGGTCGAGGGAAGATCTATCTCTTCGATTTCGTGAGATGCGAGTGTCTCAACGGTTGACAACTCTTCGTTGGTTTTATTGGAATCATGTGGGGGTTCAAGGCTGGGAGAGAATCCAGATACGTTGTGTGGCACGAACATGAGCCACCCACACCCAGATGACTTGGAGAAGGAAGGTTCTGTGAAACGCAAGAGAATAATAGGATGTAGAAGATATACCATCCTGGTTGAAACTCAACCCGGAAAAAGTCCACAGATGTCGTGATTGTGGCTTCTGCTCTAAACTGGTTGCGCTGGAGGCGATTTTGTTTCGTTTCCTTCCAAGACAGCGCCGCCTACCGTAAACGGTTCCCAATGCTACTCATTCTGTAACATTGGAAAGCTTACCTGGTTTTCGAAACTTTCGCGAGAATAAATTTCCCAGACAATATTGATCCTCTCGCCAATTTTTCAAAATTCGCTGCAGTGGAATATCAGTCACACCAGGATGATAGCGCCAAGGAGCAATGTTATAACAAAAGAACACAACAATCGAACATCAAATGTCAAACTTGACAACCTGTTCACCACCACCTCTCTCGATTTTCACAAGCCTTTTAGCCACGCACCCGTATAATACTCTTGTCGACCCTACCCCCAAGGCCGCCGCGCTTCCGCCAGCCTTGGAAGCCAGTTCTTCTTTCACCTTGTTCAGCGACAGGGAGAAGGGGGGAGGCGACGAGAGGAGGATGAGCAATAGATGGGCCGTGAGAACTTGCTGGGATGTAGGACCTCTAGCGAAAGTTGACAGAGAGGATTCACTGGACACCGATGGAGATGAAGTTGCTGGAGTTTGGACAGATATGGAGTGAAGATATGCGCTAAAATCAACGAGAGAATAAGGTTTGGACCCGAAGAGGATCTGAATCTTCAAGATACATACATCGTTTCCTTTGCTCGAGGCGGGGTGTCACCAGATCCGGATAGAGAGAAAGGGTTCCCTGGCATAATAATTTCACCAACAGTGGTCCATATTTTAGCCTGGAAAAGAATTGATAGATTAACAGTTGGGAGTGGCGATGTGGGATTCTACTCACCACGATACGTTCAACTTCGCTATTTACCTTGACTTTGACTTTGAGCTTTGGGGGCCGGGCGTAAGCGGGCCCGGGCGTTGGTGACTCTAATTCATCTCCAGGGATAGCTGAAGGAGATGAAGGAGCGGATTCGGGTGTATGTGGAGGGATTTTCTTTAACACAATCGTATTCTCATCTTGTTCTCCACTGTCAGCTTCTTCGCCCTCTACTTCCTCGGGATCCTGCGTGTCTGATTGGACATCTGAAATAATGTCGTGGGGGCTATGTGGGGGCTTCTCCACGGTTGATTCTAAAGGTTCGGCACCTTGAGAAGGGTGACTGAACACAAAACGAGCTTGAGGAATTGGACTCGCGAACGACACTGACACATTGCCGAGATCAGAAAGCTCATCCACGAGTAAATTGTCAAAACGGAAGGTTCGTGCAGTTTCCGCTGGAGTGTTCCAGAACGCATCCTCGCGAGCATCGTGCTTGGAAGATGACGCAGAGGCATGCGATGGCTTTCCTTTCAGTTTTTGCTGCGAGATTACCCGACTCGAGCGAAGGAATTTGCTGCCCGGACTCCGGCGTTGTTTTAAGACCACCTCTTTCTATACCAGCGAGTCAATGGACGACAACAGACCGGTGAGGAGTCAGACACACCCGCTGTTTGAGTTCAATAATTCTCGATTGTATCTCTTGTATCCGGCATTCTTCGTCGTCTGCCTTATCTTTGGGAGAAATATGAGTGTTTGCGTTCACGGTCTACATTTTGATGGTTATGTGACGAAGACGGGTTATGTAGAAGGACTCACTTTATGTAATGTATCGCCCAGCGTATTCATGCTGTCTCGGACAGCAGCAACTTGCTCTATGATGGACGTAACCCGAGCGTGTGCTCGTGGCATAGGTCTAATAGGCTCGCTGTGAATTGATAAGATAGTCATGATAATGACTGTAATGTTCCACATCGAACTCACTAGCGTTCAAGGTACTTCAAAGCAGCCTGAGCAAATACTTCCGGCTCTAGTTCCTTAGATTTCTGTGTTTCGTCTCTCCTAACCGGCTGTCGGAGAGGAGTCGCGCCTGGAAACTCCACTCGTGAAATTTCGGTAATGGCCCCTCTTTCGTCTCTTTCATTAGCGCGATGTGCGGAACCGGATGGGGTAACAAGATTGAAAAGGCCGAGTTCCGACGGATCGACGTCGCGAATGAGATCGCCCAAAGGTTTATACAAGACGGCGTGAGTAAAAGGTCCTGCGATTCTGGTTCTGGTACGATTGTCGTTGTCTAAAACTCCAATGTTCGCCACAATGGACTGGATAGATTTTGCGTTACGCGACAGACGGTCTATCTGGTCGGAGAGTGAAGCCATGCTAGCGTAACGTTGGAGCAAAGCCCCGATAAGTTTATCCTCACAACCGGGCTCTAATAAGTTGATGAAATCATTGCCCCGGTGGTTAAGCAAATTTTCAGAGGTGAATTCTGAGCTACTGGAATTGTTGTAGGTGAAAGTTGTCCTTGCAGAGTCAGAAATAGACGCCCAGACCTAGGCACAGAGAAAATCAAATTGAAGAAAAAAGTGACCCTGGCTGTACATAACTCAAGTTCCCAAGCTCTTCGCTGTTCTCTGGCCCTTAATACTCTACTTCTCCTCGAACACTCCAACGTCACTTGGATTCGCAGCTTCTCTCAAAACAAGGTTCAGAACTCAAAAGCTTCGAAATTCAACTCTTCTTGAGCGCCTCGGCAGTTATACGAAGTTGTGAACACAAATCGAGCGATTCCTGCTCCTTTTCGCTCCAATGACCATGGTCGCTGGACAACGGAAGGGTGTCTGGGAACCTTTGCCGCTGATTGTATACGGATATGCCGTCCATCCACTGTCGCCGGCACGCAGAGACACAAGAATATCTCATCGCAACCGCTTGTCAACGGTCACCGAAGCTTCAGCAGACGATCATTTGGTTCACAGAGATGTTGTTTCGCTAGAAGTTGGGGATGAGGTCTACGCGTTTGAGAAATATACACCCCGAGCCAAAGAGGTTGAAGGAACATGGTATAGAGGGTATGTCATTCATCGAAAATGTCATAGATTTCTCTCGATCCTCTACTGATCCATGCATATGCTGTAGTTACGTTGTTTGCACGACGCGACGCCCACCTGTTACGTGGTCATTATCAGCGGACCAATCATCTTCTGCGCATGCAAAAGCACCAGTCAAGACTGAGGAACCACAACAAGTTTTCATCGGTATCTTCCCAGCTTCTCATATTTATGTCCGGGACGAGCTTTCTGATGCTGAAGGCCGACTCCCTGATGTTGCCGCTGCTTTGGACGTTGGTGTGAATGGAAATACAGCTGCACACGATGCGTACTCGCTGCTGTCCAGCAAAGATAGGGTTGGCGCGGGTATGGATGGCCTGAGGGAAGACGACGACGACTCTGATGGCCCTCGGAAGGCCTTTAAACTCGGGCCTCGGCCGGATCAAGCAAATTCATCCAGAGCGGCTTTGCCAGTGTACTCCATCAGTTTACGCTCTCGTGCTTCTTCACCCGCTGACTCTCAGGTGATCAAGCCATTACCTCCTCGTCCTTCACTTAAATCGGGAGATGACACCGCCTCGGGAGCGTCGCAACCCATCATTGATGAGATTGCTTCGGCGTTGCGCGAATGGCACACGTTGATGTTTCAATACCTCGCGAGACGTGACTACAAGCTTTTCCACATGGTTCGAGATCATATTGAGGCTCTGCACCTTGGTCGGCGGCAACTGCTTGCTCAAACGCTCAGCGCAGAAGAAACAGTTAATTTACGGCGAGACTGCGTGGGGAGACTAGTCAGTGGCAACATTGTCCAGGGTCTGGATGTCATTGTACGCCACCCGACATGGGGGGGTTTGGTCACAGTAGACGTGGAAGGAGAGATTGATTCTCGGAGTTGGGTTAGCGCCGTAAGGATGTATGCTATGCAGACGTCCTTGGCCTACTCAAATATTTCGGGTGATTTGACGAACAAGCCACACACGCTTGGTCCCAACACTGACTATGTCTCTGTTGGTCCTTCCCCCACTCCAACTCCGGCACACTCTGCCTTTCCGTACCCCCGCATCAAAGACTCTCGTTCTGCAGGTAGCCTCAATTCTGCTCCTTCGAAAAGCTCTGCAAAGTTCTATCATATTTTCCTCGATTTACGTGCTTTCGTTGCCTCTCCCTGCTCACCCGGCGAAACAGCTGAACTATTCTTCTCGCTCTACAACAAAGCCGAGACCCGTTTTGTTACCGAAGACTTTTGTGCAGTGCTAAACCATAATGGCGTTCTTGCGCGTGATCCCTCGGCTCGAATTCGCACTTTGTTTGCCGATCTGGCGCAATCAGATGTTCAAGACCCAATCTACTTGGTTTGTCGAATTGTTAGGAACGGGTCGTTGAAGATCGGTGGCAACCTGAGCTCTAGTTCTTATTCGGAGGTCGGGAAACGTGGATCCGAAACCTCCCTGCGTACCGATTCTGTCCCCAGCGATTCCGCAACCTTGAATTCTGCCTATAGTCCCACAACACCAATCAGCGTTCGCACCGTCATCCCTAGTGATTTGCCCGTGCAGTTCCGACGGCCTTTTGGTTGCGCAGTTCTCGAGCTCACCCAACTTAGCCAGATGGCATCAGAACAAGCAGACGTATCGCCTTCTCGCGAACATACCATGCCAATATTTATTCCTACCAATGAGGCCCTCTTCTCAATGCTCCATCAAGATATTATTGCTAATAATGGCAAGGAGTTTGAGAAATCACCCAGGTAGGTCCTTTATGCCGAGGATCAAGTAACCTGACCCTGAGATTATGAGTATACAGGGCAGAAATGCTGGCATTATCGATCAAAATTTTCCACGGCGATGCACCTACCATCGTCAGGGAGAACACCTCCTTGCTGCAAGACACTCCACTGACGTTGCGCTTGGGATTTCCTGACGTGGTGTTCCCGGGTGACGTACGGAACGAACTTTATATCAAATTATGGAGTGGCGATTTCTCCGGTTCGCATGGGGGGGCTGGTCGGCTGAGTGTTGCCAACCTCCGAGGCCAGATGGGGCCGGCATCCAACAATGTGCAAGTGACTGTCGAGGTCAGGGATCAAGACGGACGACAAATCGAAGGTATAATCTCTCAAGGCAGCGGAGAGCCGCTGATGACACAGTTTCACTCGATGGTTTTTCAACGATGTAATCAACCAACTTTTGGTGAACTCATCAAACTTCAGCTCCCACTCCAGGGTATCCCCCAGTGGCACCTATTCTTCACATTTCGGAATCGTCATGGAAGGGAGAAACCCGCCAATCGCCTGGGCTCTGAAATAGTGGATCGTCCATTCGCATTCGCGTTTCAGCCCCTTTTCCCCGACAACCGAGCTTTCGTCGAAGATGGAAGCCATGTCCTGATTC
Organism: Hygrocybe punicea; assembly: GCA_963556145.1. Lineage (NCBI taxonomy): Eukaryota > Fungi > Basidiomycota > Agaricomycetes > Agaricales > Hygrophoraceae > Hygrocybe > Hygrocybe punicea. The sequence continues at coordinate 4,523,273 of OY744467.1, read as the reverse complement.
TTTACCGTGCTGATAAACTGAGTCAATTAACGCCGGATACGTATCTTGCAGCGACTCCCTGGCTACTTTCCGGTCCAAAGACAGATATTTTTGTTCCACCTGAGATGCTGAAAATAGCACCGCCGATCAAGGATACCCTGACGATTCGATCATCGCTTTGTTCCACCAAGTTTACCCAAAACCCGGTTCTCCTCAAGTTGCTGAGTTGGGAGAAGCTGGGAGATAAAGAGCTGCTATCTACGATACTCACCAAATTCACATTTGTGGGAGAGGTGGAGATCGTCAAGTTTCTCCGTGATATTTTTGACACCCTTTTCGGCATCTTGGTCTCCCAGAACAATCAATCGGACGAGATGGATGATCTGGTGTTTAATGCCCTTGTTACCGTCCTTGGTATCGTCCAGGATCGTCGATTCAGCAATTTTCAGCCTGTCTTGGATGTTTATATTGAGAAACATTTCAACTGTGCCGCCGCCTCGTCACACATGATACGTTCCATGAACCGCCTTCTCGTCAATCCGACAGCAAATGAAACCGCATTTCCTTTGCGTGCCGCCCTCAAAGTTTGGCATTACATCTTCAAGTTCATTGCTCGATCGCGGGAACTGCAGAAGGTGAAAGAGCTTAGCATGGGTGGAGGTGCGACAGCAGAACACCTTGAGACGACCTTCAAACGCGACTTACGCTCACACCTTACGGAGATTACACGCATGATGGCGACGACCACCCCGCCGTCAATCATCGGGACGCAAACCATCGCCCTCCAACATTTCACCTCCATTCTCCCAGAATTGGCCAAAATCTTCGGTACTGTTGAGCTTGTGACCATTGCCACCACTTTTGCCAATGCCGTTGTAACCGGCAAGGGGAAAATGATTATCTGGAAGCTTATTATGTACCTACAAATCGTTAAGGGCTTTCTGTTCGACCATCCGCAGTCTCGCCCGCTGTTGGTTGAAGCCGTCGTCAGTTGGATCAGGCCGCATTTTGGTCGATTCGATGAATATTTCCATCTGAACGCCAACGATTCAGAAAGCACCCGTGATGCCGCACGCGTGAGCTGGCTGGAGAGTGTCCGCCTCTGCGTTACCATTATCGCGGTGATGTTGGACAAATTGCAACAGAATTTGGTGTCCCCCGCTATCATTGCTGACCGCCACACGTACCGGCAGGAGCAAGATAATGTTGAGAGCCTCTTACCACTCTTACCCAGGTACGTAGCTATTTTACGAAGCCGTCACGCACCTTGACCGTTTTGTAAGGCTGTTGGAATCGTATCGGGAATTTCAAAGCCCTGATCTTCGGCGAGCAGTTGAGCGCACTCGATCCCCAGCAACCGTGATAGCCCCTATCCCAGTGACGTTCCCGGAATCATATCCGTTCTCACTAGTTGCCTGCCTTCCTAAGGGCTCCGGACTAGGACAAAAATCCCCAATTCCGAGAGAGGGCGAGGCTCTTTTCAACCCTGGTTTGGGTGAAACCGCAATAGTGTTCTTGGTTCTTATCTTGTCATCTCCCAAAAAGTTTATCCTCAACTTTCTGGATTCGAGCCTCGAAATTGAAGGCAAGGACAAGTTTGTCACCCTTCTATCACAATTTTTCAAAGCTGCTACTTCGATCCTGGAAAACGATGCTTTCCCAAGGTATTGGCTAAATGTCAATATACTCGCTCATAAAGTTCTGATCAAGATGATGGACCCCGTTGCCACCATACTGGAGCGAGACTTCATCCCAGACCAGGAATCCGAAAGTCAATTCGACTCAAACTTATGGAAAGAAGGATTTTACATGTTACTCAAGCTTTTATCATCAGAACAGCTGGTCATTGAAGAATTTAGTCCTCAGGTGTGTCGTTTCTACGGGTATCCCCCTACAGAATATCAAATGGCTACGCCCACCAGAAACGTCGTGCCGTATGGCGACTTGCTGGTGATATCCGTGGCGAAGGTGCGACAATCTTACTGCGACTCTGGGTGGCTCTTGGATGGCCCGAACATGTATCAACAAATACTGGGGCCGTTACGAGATATGGGGCAAGTAGATCCACCTATTTCTGGTCTGTATCTCAACCCATGATTCATCACCAGGGTTATCAAGTCTTCCTCAATTCTCTTGTTGGTCATGTTGTCAACTTATGTCTGAGTCACCACGACCAGCTGCGGAATAACGCCGTCCAGATCCTTTATAGCATGATAGTCGCAGAATATCACCAGTCGGACAACTTTGACGAGATTGAGAATGCCCTTGTGACCAGGCTAGATTCTTTATTCATGTCAGACAGCAAAGGCGATGATATCTCCCGAGCGTTCTTTGTTGGTCAACTCCGGCATCTGTTTGATTCATCCGAAGTTGATGAACAGTTGCGCGAACGTGTTTCAAATTTCCTGGACTCGGTCGATTTGTTCCTCGAACTGTTACTCAGTGTGCGAGCGCTGCCAGAGGGCGAAGAATACTCTGACGATCGCGTCATTGCTACGGTGTGTACAGTCATCCCGTGATTTAAATCGATGACTGACTGGGGTTACGAAAGTTACGGCTCATGAATTTCATCCGTAGAATAGGACGTGACGAGATCTATATCAAATACGTTCATCAGCTCGTCAACGTGCGAAGATTTACACTGCCCTCATGGGTCTGGCGCTGACACCTACGCAGATGCATCTTCAATCTCAAAATCACGTCGAGGCGGCACTCACTTTGAAGTTGCACTCTGATCTCCACGAATGGGACCAAAATTCATTCCTGCCACCAATGGAAGATCTTGGGTTGCCTCAGGAGTCCCAGTTCCAGCGCAAGGAAACACTCTGCCTCTTCATATTGGACTATCTTGGGAAAGGGAAAGCTTGGGAGAGCGCGATTGAGATCTGTAAGGAATTAGCTTATCAGCATGCAGAGATCACATTTAATTAGTACGTGCACTGTTCGGCGTCACAGGCCGATACTCATTATACTCCAAGTACTCGATTATCGCAGATTCTTCGCCATGAAGCGACACTTCTGGAGCGCATCGTTTCAGAGCAACGGTACTATCCAGACTACTACAGGGTTGCTTTTTACGGTAATTTCCCCGTCGCCATTAGAGGCAAACAATTCATCGTACGTCGTCTGTTTTTTTCTTTCTTTTTTTTTGCCTTCCTATACGCAAATTTCAATCTGTTCGTTTAGTACCGTGGATACGAATGGGAGAAATTCGGGGCGTTTTGTGAAAGAATGCTAAACAAGCATCCTGGCGCACAATTGCTCAAGACAATGGGAGATCCACCTGTCGACATTCGATTCGGTAATGACCAATGCATTCAATGTACCGCCGTCACTCCAGAGCCAAATCGGTCACTTTCCATCTTCACTAATCCTGACGTCCCCGTGACGGTTCGCACGTACTATGAGCATAGGTAGGCTGCATTTCAATGCAGACGACGACCAAGCAAACTGATTATTCGACAATGAATGTAACAGCGCCATCAATTTTTTTAGCTGCTCTCGTCCCCTACCAAAAGAAACTCGTGACGGAAAGGAAGAGATCTGGCTTGAAAGGACCTACTTCACAACGGAAGAGACTTTTCCGACAGTGCTTCGTCGCTCGGAAGTTGTGGCGATGGAGGTGCTTGAGATTACCCCTGTAGAGAATGCGCTCAACGAAGTGGAGCAACACACCAAAGAGCTGACAGGGTTGAACGTCAAATATTCGGCGCTCGCCAAGACAGGCCAGGACGTGTCGACTAATGCCCTAGCAACGACCCTCAACAATGTGGTGGACAATACTGGGGTTGCGTCATATCGATCAGTTTTTTTCAGTCCGGATTACGTCACCAAGTATCCGGAGAGAGCAGACATAGTAGAGAAGTTGAAGGCAGCCATTGATGAGCATGTGCGTGATAATGATACTCGTGCTGGTTGTTGAATGATTGGAATTGTCTTGTGTAGGTGCGTGTTTTCGATAGCTGCCTCAAGCTCCACGGACAATTGTGTGCTCATGAATTCATGACGTTCCACGAGACACTCGAGAAATTATTCCGGAAAAACTTTCGTGAGGAAATCCGACGGTTGGCTATCGATGGGATGTCGGACTCGGATCAGGTGACGGTATCTGCTTCTGTGAGATCCGACAATATGGCGACGTCATCCCAGTATCAACCATCGCTTTACGAACAATCTCTTAAGAGATCGATGTCGACTACATCCACCAACCGGCCACCGTTTTCTGTTCCGTTGATACAGCTAGGTCGTCCGGCCTTGACACCTCCCCCAGTATCCCCCCAGTCACTTCGCGACGGCAGCCAAGTGAATTCTGAAGCGACGACGCCGTCGAAAACGCCGTTGCAGCGACACCTGGCGCACTTGGCTCGGCACGGGATTAATGGGGTGTCATCGGGACCTCGGGATAACGGAGGGAGTGATTCTTTGTCTGCGGAGTCTCCACACGAATCGTTCGTCAATGTAGGTAATGGAATACACGGAGTGTCTGCTTCTCAGGTGTCTGGAGCATCGGTGGTGACTACCAATCGGAGTATGGGCTCTCTGAAGGGACGGTTCTCGAGATTTGGCAGTCTCAATTTTGGGCGACGCCGCGCTTGAATATTGATTGATTGATATTGACTAACCAGGTTTCAATGTTTGAATTAGTATACAGTAGTTTTTTGTTTTTTGTCCCATACCTCAATCGGTTGTTGTTTTGCTAATTTTTGAATAATCTGGATTCTCGACAACACCGTCGAAGTGGTACACATACAGGGGGGAGTTGCTGGTATAATTTCGGAGACTACTTACTGTATACAAAATGACATCAAATGCACCATCCCCCCTCTGACTGAAATGCAAGGGGGTCGAAGGTGAATGCTGGAAAATCATAAATGCCGTCAAAGAAGCTTTCCGTCTTGTTGCACTCTGGTTCGCCAAAGGTGGCTTGAAAATCATATGCACCACCGTCAAAATAACTTTCCATTTTGAACTCTGGTTCACTGCTGTCCGGGGTGAAATCGTCGACCCAAGAACCGGTCGAAGTGCTTTCCTGGATAATGGGATCGATATATATGGGAGAAAACGTCTCTGTTTCGCTGGGTGGGAGAGGGGAGTATTGCACTTCCTCTTGTTCGAAATTGTAGAGGGACTAAACGCAAGGCGGAAGGGGGGCGGGGGTAGTAAGCGATACGAAATTATTGAGGACCAGTGGGACGGGTGGACGTACATATTTTGATACGATTTTATAGAGGGCTTGGGACAGCAAAGCCCAATGGAAAACCTTGAGATCCTTTTCGATATTCCGAGGCTTTGGATCGGGAAAGTCCATGATGCGTTGGAAGAATGCCTCGACACCGGGACGGTGCTTTGATACGGTGATTGGATGGAGGCCTTCTAGGTTTCGTCGAATACGGTTCTTCTCCATGACGGCGAATTCCTCGCCGACCAATTTCTGGAGAAGGTGAATGATATCGACTGAAGTGATGAAGAAGTCGTCGACCTCTTCGCGGTATATGCAGGATACTACGGCGTCGGAAGGGCGATACTGGTCTGGTGTGATACGCTCGCAAGAGACGATGAGGCGATGACCCTCTTGTAGACTCAAGAAGCGGACGAGGCGACGACCGGCGTTTATTTCAGACTGGTCCCAACCGCGGCAGATGTCTGCGAGGGGTGTGACAAAGTCGAGGGTGGCCAGCACCTCCCCGGGAGCAAAGCGCATTGTGCGTCTTAGGGGCCAAGTCTTATTTCTCCGGTGAAGCTTGGGTCGACGGGGGCGGGATGGGGAGGGGGCGGGCATACAGGAGTGAGGGGATTCGAGGGCGTTCGGATTGGTGGGATCGGAGTAGAAGTACATGTTGCCACCGATGGGGTGAATGTTGGGTGGGGGTGTAGGGGTAGTGAAAGTAAGAGTGGTTTATATATAAAAAGAATGTAGATCGGCGTGCGGAAGTGAATAAGCAGATCTGAGTGGATCGGCTTATTCACTTCCGCACGCCGATCTACATTTCTTTTTATATATAACCACTCTTACTTTCAGGGGGGGATCGAGACCGAGATCTTTCCATGTTTGTGTACTATATAGGGGGGATCGAGACCGTCGGTGGCCGTATTCTGTCGGGAGACTGCAGTGGACGTCGGACCCGCGGTTAAATAATAAAAATTTACCCATTTGGTTGCAGGTGATCTTGAGCTAATCTCGAGATCCTACATGTACCTTGGGCCTGAGTAGCAAGTAAACTGGACCTTGAACCTTGAAGCTTGAAGCTTTAAGCTTTAAGCTTCAAGGTCCAGTTTACTTGCCCAAGGATCAGCTATCTTGCACCTCGACCTCGTAGACAAAAACACATGCGTCGACTTGAGCGTATCTTCTCTCTCCTTGATCAAACACATGAAAGCGCATCACTGGGAGAGCATACCGGAATTATTTCAGTCGCAGGCGACCCCAGAAATATTCATTTTAAATCGCTGTGCCAAGCAGAAATTGACCCCTAATTGGAATCTTGCTTAGTCAGTCCTTTGAATAGTGAGCGGATATAGAAATAAACGCAAGCCTCGTTGAACATGTTCCCGCAGAACGTCCTCCATGTAAGACACGGCACGCCCAGACCGGAATGCAAAGAAATCGGAAAAACTACCTGGAAAACTTCAGCGACTCGTCGGCGGGTATGATCCACTCTTTTCTGGCACAAGCACAAGCACAAGACTGCACAAGCACAAGCAAGTACTCCCAGCCATGCCTAAATTGGTGCGAGGTCACGCCCTGTGACATATCTGTGACCATTGTGTAAGCCGCCTTGTCCTCGTTCCTTCTGCATGCTTGGCTCACTACGGAGCCATGGATCTGCGGAAAGGCCAGTAATTGTTCCCCTCCTTCCTTAGCCTAGCCTCTCATAGTCTCGCTCCAGATCCATATCCATGGGATTCCGCACTCTCAATCCTCTCCGTGGTCCCAAAACAATTGCATCTCCCACCTTGTTCCTCTACTATCGTCCCCCTCATAATATCCGTACCCTCTCATCGGTTCCGCCGTCCCCGGAAAAGGCAAAAACAACTATAGTGCATCCGGTGCCGCCAAAACAACCCGTAAACCGCAAAGTCAGAGTCGAGCTCAGGCCAAGTCCTGTCAAAACAACGGCAGATGCCGCAACCACTCGTCACTCTGTTGGATCCATTTTATCTGTCAAGCCGCCTCTGCCGTCTGATGCCACGCCTAGTCCAGCATCGGTGTTGTCATCCGTACCGTTACCGTCAGCAATGGCCATCATGCCCGACGTCACAAAACGTGACGTTGACCACGCCATCAAGCATGGAATTCTGACCCCTCCTCCAGCTGGTGCCAATCGGTTTCAAAGACTCTTTCACCAGGCAAAAGAACTCATCGTACGTCTCATCATTGTCGACCCTCGCACCCCTAACCTATTGCCATAGAAATTCTACTGGACAGGCGTAACAATGATCTATACCAATAAAACCATGGTTCAAGAAATCGAAAAGAGGGTCAGAGAAGGAGGGTCCCCAATTTCAAGATGGGAGAGCAGATTCATGCGGACATACAAAGACGACGCCACCAAGTACGCCTAGGACTACAAGACCTTTTGTTCCAACTAACTCAAAACCCGTCTTCAGATTGATCCCATTTATAGGTATGGTCGTGATACTGGAGGAGCTAATCCCGTTCATTGCAATCTACGCTCCATTTATGCTCCCGTCGACCTGCATCCTCCCCTCGCAGCGCGACCGCATAGAAGACAGAAAGAGATCAAGGCAATTCATGTCTGTGAATAACAACCGGCCACTATTCCGTCATATTTCGAGCGCAGAGTCGGGCTATGTACCTTTGAAAATTCTTCGCCGCAATCCATCCTTGAACCAAGCTATGTGCCAGTGCGTCCTGCCATCCCTCTCTTCTATCTTCGGAAATTCAATTCATATTCTCGTGTAGGCTTCTGAGGCTTTCAACCTTTGGCTTCAATTTTATGCGGGTATGGCGCATTCAGCGTCACTTGGAATATATCTCCAAGGACGACGAGTTGTTGGCAAACGAAGATATGGGTGCCAAGCTATCTCCTTCGGAACTCACGGAAGCCTTGCACGAGCGAGGAATGTATGTTTTTCCCCCATCCTTGAGCGTTTGTTCTGCAAGATCTCTTATCACCCCCCTTTTGGGTAGCGTCACCTCAGGTCTTACGGACAAAGATAAAGTAAAGCGACTGAAGTGGTGGCTAACGACGGTGCACGAAACGGGCCACGGTGATCCCGTGTCTCGTCGTCTTTTCGCGGTAGCCAAGAATGCTGCCGGGCAATAATCCGGTGTATGGTTTGTTATATATTCTATCATAGAGTGACCTACAAGTACATCCAACTTTTTCTTCTTCATAATCCACCTGTGCAACCTAATCCAACTGGAGCAAGAATTTTTTTTTGTTCTAGTACTCAAGAGCCTCGAGCTCGTACAAAAGCCAGGATCTGCCAGTTACGAGCATGTGAAGGGGAAAGCATGATTGCTCGTTGAGCTTGCCGAAGTGTTACTTCCGCAGAGGCTCCAGCTAGACATTCAGCGACTGCGCGGAGACCCGCTGACTCGCGGGCTGCGTCCATATCGTCTTCCGAGGCTGCACCAGCCAACACAGCGAGGGCAGGACTGAATTCGCCCTTTTGAATTAGCAAAGAAGCCACGTCTCGTCGGATTTCTGGTCGTGCGGGTTCCGCATGGACAGCCCTCTGAGCCACAGAAAGTGCTTGCGTGGTGTCCCCCTGAGATAAAACGTTATATATATGTGACAACTTTTTGAGGATAGTGACGTGGACTGACCTGGCTCAGATGGTGTTGGATGAGAAGATAGTTTACATCTCTGTCTGGGTCCAGTTGATGACGTCGCTCAAGAGGCAATGAAAGGATTTCCGATAAAGCAGCATCAATCAGGCTATCATCTTCCGTCGCTATTCCCATACCCGCCAGCGCGTTGATTGCCCCCAAATTCTCGGGATAAGCAGTAATGCTGAGGATCTACGTCAGACTCGGAGGCAAGTCGAAAACAAGGACAAAACATATAAACCTTTCTAATAGCTGTCCTTTCGCAGTTTCCCGATATTCTTCCGTCCCTATGGCCCATAGGGTTTGAGCGAGAAGCACCGTGATTTGACCTTTGATAGGAAGGTTATCATTGACAGTGTCAAGAGCAGCTTCAAACATCGCCAGCGCCGCATCCAGATCCCCCAACTTGAAGTTAGCCAAACCAGACCCAAACTGCGCCTGAACACGAAGAATCTCCGTTGTAGTAGAATCATCGTCATCGTCATCGTCATCACCACTCTGAGGTAACAGGCCGAGAACGCTCTCAAAAGACTCAAGAGCACCTTCATAGTCCCCACAGGAAAGTCGCAACCGAGCGAGGTTTGACGTGGCAATCGTGAACTGTCGTTCTACCAATGGATCTTCCGTCTCTTCATAAACAGCTTCCAAGATTGAGATGGCCCGTTGGATCTGCTCTGCCCCCAACTCCAGTTGCCCAATACGTTCACAAACAAGGCCATAAAGTTGAAGAGCGGGTGCATCGTCCGGGCGCCTCTTGCAATAGCGATCCAGGACAAAGAATGCAGGAAATAGAGTGTCAACCGGGCTAGGACCATTATATCCGGTAATGTTGAGTCTGGAGAAGATTCGTGACGCCAATTCAAAATCGGCCTCTGGCTGAATGAAACAATCAGTCGTTGGCCTGCTATAATTGGAGAAAGCTTACCACATCAGTGGGAAGACCCACGGCGTGCTCGAACATCGCAGTTGCCTCCGTATCATGACCGTGAGCAGCAGCAACAAGACCTTGACCGACCCAGGCAACGGTGTAATCGGGGTCAAGAGTTTGCGCTTTATAAAATGCTTCATTGGCGAGTTCCAGGTCCCCGTGGTGTAAATAAAGGAGGCCGAGGTTTGTCCATGCAGCAACGTTCTTTGCAGTACCGACAAGTTAATGCTTGATGCTCTCATTAATCACAACTTGTACGGACCTTTGAATCGATTTCTAACGCCTTGATGTAGGCGTGTTGTGCGATTTTAGGTTGCCTACAGAAGTTGATGTTGCCCAATGCATTCCAGTAAAGATCATTTCCAGGGTCCTCCAGCAAAGCTTCCTTCAGACAGGAAACAGCTTGTTGATCCGCCTTTCGTCTCCGTTCGGTTGACGGAATCTTCTTCGACCAGGAGTGGAGGGAGATCCCTAGATCAAACCAAGCGCTTCCAGTCGAGAGACTTTCGGAAGAACTCAACGAGACGCGATAATCATAGGCCGTGATGGCAACTTCGAGTACTTTGAGTGCGGTGAGAGATGACTTATCTTGCAAATCAGGTGACGATATGATGCCTAAGAGGCGGCCACCGGGTTCCACGGCGACCCAAGACGACACTGTTAACAATCCCGCACGAACATTTTCTTCGTCAGTAAAGGAAGGACAATTTGAGAGGTGGAAAACAGCATCGGCGACTATCTTCCATGCTACAACACGGAAACCCCGACTGACGTTGATTGCTTGGAGTGCCACGATAATGCATGCTACGAAAGACCGCTCCGCTCTGGTTGTGAAACCGGAAGACATTTCAGCACGGCCAAGATCCAGATGGGCTTGCCCGAGAGACATCAAAACGCCAACTTCGGACGGGCGGGAAACAAGAATTGATTGAAATGAGTCTATTGCCTCCTGGTATTGACCAAGTTGTTGTTGCACTTCCCCAATGAAAAAAGAACACATCCAGTCATCGGGCATTAGCTCCCGAGCACGTCCAAGGGCTTTCATTGCAGCGGCATGTCGGCCAGCCTTGCTGTACGCCTCCCCCAAGCGGAGCCACGAAAGCTGGTCTGTCGTGTCAGCTCTTAGCGCTATTTGGAGCGGCTGAATCGCTTTATGGTAATTTTTATGCACCTGACGATGTATTCATTGCTGACAATGGCAACAAGGGAGGAGGGGGGGAAGACTGACAAGTTCCACAATTCCAACAGCCTTCCAGGCCCATGCGTTGGTCGGAAGATATCTCCCGGTAGTGGCATTTTCATCTGTTTTCACTCCGGCGTCTGAACCCCCTTCGCCGTCTATGGTTCGCCGCGCAACGACTTCGACTAAATCCCATTCTCTTTCTTCTGCAAAACTTTCAGCCAATCTCCGAGCAGCCTCTTGTTCTCGAGCATCTAGCTCAAAAGCTTTTTGAAAGCATTTCGAGGCGCGAGTGGGATCAGGCGGATTTTCAAATTCGAGGTAGTAGATACCGAGCGAAGTAAATGCCGGAGCATAGGTTGGGCTGCGCTTGAGTGATAAGATAAAAAAACGATACGCCTCTTCGCGCTTATCTGCTGACATCGTAATTTTTCGCACTTGAAGTGACATAGTTTCTTACCTCCCATATCCCAGTGAAGCTTACCGAGCCGCCATAAGCATCTCGCTTGATCCCAGTTTCTTCCCTCAAGGTCATCTAGACGTTCAAGCACATTTTGTAAACCACCCGTTCCGACTTCGTATTCGTGCGACTGGATTTGGCACCATGCTTGCTCCTCTCTGGCACGTAATCCCTCCTCCAAATCCTCAGGAATCAATTTGACGACACGAGAAAAAATATCGCCCGCTTCAGTCCATTTGCAGGCTGCTTCCAGAATGTATCCGCGAGCCATCAGACAGTTGATATTATCAGAGTCTTGATTGAGAACATCGTCGGTGATTCGAAGCGCGCGGGCATGATGTTTTGGAGGAAACAGGTGGACTAGTGAGGTAGAAAGAACTACATTAAATGCCTTTCGGACTCTGATGAAAGCACTCATCATATCAACCTCCTTGATTGTCCAATAAATAAGACTTACTGTGGTAATTTCTTGCCCCGATTTGCTTCTGCTCGATTCACGAGCTCCAGACCACTCTCGGCTGTCTTAATGGCACTCGGGTAATCAACTTCGAGTAAGTGAACATAACCCAACACTCTGTTTGCGAAAATGGAATCTTGCAACGAGGAGAACGCGTCCTGGACGAGTGTCAACTATTTGTTGCAACGAGTTTTCAATGATTGCCCACCAAAATCATGTCCACGGGGTCGTCATTGGCCTGTGCCTCACTTTTGTCTAACTCAGATTCCTCGCTTTGCCGCTCTCCCTTTGTTTCGAGAATACCCGTAAGCGCGAAATACCAATTTATCAAGGCCGTCAATGGCAGATTTGGGAACAATCGTTGAAATTGTTGCAAAGAGCTGATATCATACCCTTCTAACGAGATGTAGATCATTAATAAGACACGAGAGTAGAGGCCACGCTCGACAAACCGATTGTGTCGCAGTCTTTTCCCTCGATGAACAACCTCCAAGCTAACTCATCTGGTATGCCTAATATCACTGCACCATTAACCAAACTCTCGAGCTCACTCGCAATTCTGGCCTTTATAGAGGCAGAACCTGTAGAATTTGGAATCGCGTACAGGTGCCGTTGTTTATGTCGAAGCAACTTCGATTCTGTCGAGCGGCGAAGGGCATCAGGAGCGTTCGGACTGATCAAAATCTCCTGATAAAGGTGTGGAAGCTGATTCACGCCGTTAACACGATCAATACAAGAAACAGCAAGAGACAGAACGAGTATTACCCTAGAGGCACCCAATATTTCAAGTTCGACGGCTTTCCTCAACTGCTCGGCACTACGTGCTTCATCTAGGCGCAATCTCCGATTATCTATTTCCTTTGTAATGGCTTCGGTTTCGTCTTTCTCCACCAACGCCACGATATCTTCGAGGGTCGGAAGCAAATTGTGAATGGCGACTTGAATAGACTGTACGGTGGTAGATGTTGGATTGGTGAGATCAGGTGGTGGTAGACTGGATAGAGCAGGATACAATGGAGAGTCTGGAAGCAAGAAAGACAGTGCCTCGATGATCTGAAGCCACCGTGGTTGATATTAGCTTCGGAAGGACAGATCAAGCCAATCATACCTGCAGACGAGATCCTGATTCACGGTGAATTTCGATGTATTTCTGTAATAACTCCGCGCACTTGATAGCGTCATTGCTTTCCATGGTTCTCGATGAGCATACGATACTGAAACGTAGAGGAACGTACTACCTCCGAGAATAGAGACCCATCAAACGTTGCAAGACATCAAGATACTTCTCCCTGTCTTCCGTACGTTCATAGAGTTTTAAGATGCCCTGAGCACGCCATCCCTCAGTTGCTAGTCAAGCCTGGTAGAAAATGATGCAAACCTGCCAAGCCAGGGCCTGCTCCGGGGAAGATTCTATTGCTTTGCGGTAAGCCTGTGTGATTGATAAACGCCGTCAGCATCCCAACATTGGTAGTCAGATCTATCGATTACTTGCTCGCTCTTTTCGATGTTACCCAACTCGAGCAAGGCGAAGCCAAGAAAGACGGCCCTGTCGGTAGATATTAGGTGTATCAAGTTGCCCTTGGAAAAGAAAGATAAATTTCGCTCACTTACGCGTTATAGTTTTCGGGCTCATTGTCCAAGACCTGGATGGCGGCGTCATGGGCTGCTTGGTAGTTCTTCTTCCCTAGAGCATCCCGCGCAGCCTTGAGCTTGCTCTTGACAAAGGACATCACACGGCGCCAACTTTCAAGTGTGGATTAGAAGATAGTTGTGTCTGGCAGTGTTGAGTATTGATATATGGGAGACCTACCATACATGAGTGTGAATTACCAAGTGAGGTATAAAAAAACCGAAGTGTCAATCAATGAAGTAGAATACGCTTCACCAATCATAAACCCTCCCTTAAATACTCCACAAAGTCGACCAAAAACTTGACCTGCTCGTACGTTTCCACCGCCTTCACGCTTCGCCTCCTCCGCACCACCCCTATCGCCCTCTCTACAAGTTGCATGGTGTCTCTGCGTACCGTTTTTCCCGCACACACTTCGGTTTCCGAACCTGACCGGCTCCCCGCCTCATTCCCGGACCCATGCCGCAAGTCCGTTTCGATCCAACTGCACAGCCCGAGCTTCAACATCCAACAGCACGCAACCAATCCCGCCCTTCCTACCCCGCCCCGACAGTGCACCAATATCGGAGCACCCTGCAAGGTGTATCGGTTAATTATATGCGACAAGTGCGAGTCGAAGGATGACAGAGATGGGGGAGTAAGCCCTTCGGGAGTAGGTATCCTGTTAGAATCGTACGGATATGTTGGGTCAAGCGGGTAACTGATGTAATAGAGGTATATACCGAAGGATATCCATGCCAATTTCTCGTGATGCACGTGAATACTCTGACCAGGGGACACCCAAGAACTCCAGTTCATTATCATCGAGGCAGCTTTCAATGACTCAGTGGGATCTCCGGGAGGCGACTACAAGTCCACTTACCAGATAATGCATACGACACCAAGATCTCTGATTCTTCTCAGATCTGTATCCAAATCCCTGAATACTCCACACCGCCCTTGAACTGGGCCGCTTAGGCGTACTATGGAAGAAAAGAGAAGTTTGTGGGTATATGCAGCTGCTGGAAAACTAACCTTTTTTACCAGGACATGAAGACAGAAATATGTTCCCAAGCGAAATGGACGGTTTGGGAGAAATCGGAGAATAGGAGGGTAGCGCAGAACTATCCTTATGAATTTTCAAGGAGATATTATGGTACACAGGTGAGACTAATGAAGTTTCGGGTTGTGAAGGTGACGGTGAGCCAAATACAGATCTAGAAACCAGATGATGAGTCGTAGAGCAAGTAGATTAGCAACGTACATATGTTGGTTCGATGCAGATGAGAGTATAATGGTATCGGGGGGGTCTTGCGTAGGAAACAGACGATGATGATGTGAAGGGACGGAAAAAGTCAGCGTAGCAGAAGGTGTTAAGTTTGCCCCGTCACATATTTTCACTCGCTCTGGGTTTGTCAAGATTTGATTGTTGCGATTCGAGGAGATATCGTCAGAGGAAGCTGTTAGCATCGGTGTCGAAAAGTCTCTGGCCACTGCAGCAAGTCCGCTATTGATGGCAGCCTGGATGGCCTGGCTGACAGAGGACCGAGCATGCAAGTGAGCCAACGGCGGTCGCAAGCTTTTTGCAATAGCCACGTGATGCCAGTCCGATGGAAATTTGCGATGGGGAGTAGGCGGGGATGGTGGATCATGGGACGTCACACGATCTAGCGAGTATGTTTGGGGAAGATCGAACAAGACGGGGGAAGATTTCGGTAATGGAATAAGGTGTGAGGAAACAATTGGTAGCAATTCCATGGGGATGATCATGGAGATACTAGAGCAGAGTATTAGAGACTGTTGTGAGTAGCGTCGTTCGGCTTACTTTAGAGGATGAGAATCGGAGGTTTTGAGTTGAACGTATGTTGGCGTGGGTAATCGTGGAGTGCTGTCGAGAGGAGCAGCGATGGCATCGGATATTTCTTGCTGCAGATGAAGGGTGTCTGTCTCCGAACTACCGCAAGGTCCTAGGAACACCGGCTGTCTGATTGGTGGAAACGATTCGCAGCTATCATTCATGCTTTCGTGTCGTTCACAAGGCCACCAAGCCTTTTGTTCTGTACACTGTATCTGACGGGCTTGCAGTTCCTTGACGTAGTCCGGCATGTTAAAGGACATTGGGATGTACAATATAGGACAACCTGTATTCAACCTGATAAGCAGTCTGTTCTGTTCTCTGGGATAAAGACACTTACCTTGTGGACCGAATTTCAAGCGATTGTACTCACTCCCATGGTGCTGTGATGCAAGGTGCATAAGCTGGAGGACAAGTAAGTTACGGATTAGAGAATTGTTAATAAATAGTACGGAAACAAGTTGTACTGACCTGGGTTGCACATTTTTGTTCTGCGGTGACGCTGTCGACGGTTGGGGATACTAACGACAAAGATAAACTGTGTTGATGACGACCGTCCTTTACTCCAATACCGTGACGGTGAGGTTGGTGGAATGATAATGTTTGCACCAGCGTCGACATGATCAATATAATACCGGTCGATGATAAGACTCCGACTCCGACTAAGTGGACGTGACTCGTTTCTGTCACGCCGATCCTTCAAGTTGAGCACATTTGAACAGCAAGCTCAGATGTGATCACGGTAGATCTACAAGTAAACGCTCTACGGCATTTGCAGCATACCGAGGAGTCACCAGTCGTGGACCGCTACACTCCGCTCCAAAATGTCTCACTGGTGGTCATTATGATGCAACGTCAGGCTCATAGTTCATCTCCAAGTCCTTTTCACCCTTCCAACTTCTCATTCAACTAGCATGGCTCGTACGCACTCTTTTTCCCTATTCTGCTCCCTGACCTGACTCAACAGCACCTCCAGATCAAAAGAACCCCGAGCGCGTCGCTGCTGGTCTCAAAGCCGCCCTCCATAATCCCAACGTTTCCGAAGGCGCCAAAAATATCGCTGCAAAGCGTCTGCAAGAAATGGGGATTGGGCAGGCACTCACATCCGACTCGTCTTCCAAAAGTGGTGTAGACCCTCGGCGTATCGACTCTAAAGACCTAAGTGATGAACCTGGTTAGTGATTTTCCTTTGTCGCGCCGACTCGCCTTCCGATTCTGCCACCAGGTTGCCATAAGGCGGCTTTACGTAGTGACCTATCCACCCAAGAGTCATCCACATCTGAATACGAACAACCCTCGCGTGAGATTCTTGAAGCAGCTGAGTATTCAGGGGAACCTGAGACTACCACCGGCGAGGAGCGCGAGACGCGTGTCTTGGCCGGCTACAAGACTGCCTTTCCCAGTACGTCAGCTTTGTTTTCGCTGCGACAGTGACGGTATTGGTTTCTAGACGCCCGGTTATCGGAGGATGAGAAAGACTCCCTCGAACAGGGCACATAGTGGGTTAGGAATACGAAACAATACCAGACTGGAATGTGCTGGTTTTTGTATTACAAAGTCTGTATGAAAACAAGCGTGAATGCCCTTAGGTGGTGGATCGCGGGCAACTTGAAGCTTAGGGACAGTTAGCCAATTTTTTTGACACTTGACGTTTTGCTGCTAACTCAGTCCGCTCACAATTCCTGAGGCTGATGGAAAGAGGAAGAGGGCAGAGACCGAAACAAGCTTTCCAGATACAAGGTACTTGCTATTATGGGTATTCTTCTCGGTCAATAGGGAATGTACAGATATAAGTGGAGAAATGGAATGCAATGAGAAAGCAACGAACCACGAACTGCATATACACATAAACATCGAAAGGGTCATGATGATGTTGATATATAATATGGCGTAGGTACAAGAGGGTCAAGGACGTGCTGTAACAGCGACCACCAGGTTGAGTCTCGGCACAGGAAGGGTGGTTATAGGGGAATGATTGAGTGTACATGGAGGCGAACGAACTGTGTTGGTGTATTATATCCAGAGAAACGTGGAGGTGCCGCGATTTGTCAGAAAGCGTCGCAAGGTCGATGTCGACGCCGGCGCACGATGGAAGAGAGTGAAACGGAAAAATTTGCTGAATTTAGGTGTGGCCAAGGAAAAATGGTGATAGTGTGCGGGTGAATAGGAGCGACGAGTACGAGCATGTTGACAGCAACTTGTAATAGGGAAGTGATGTGGATAAATATCGATCCGGAAAAAGCTCGCCGATGTGGGACCCTCTCCATAAACAAAGTAGTCTATTGTGGCAGGACTATTGTGGTAGCACAGTCCAGAAAATGTTTTAGATCTTCATTCCATTGTATCCGCATAGCGCGGGGGTCTATGTCGAGAGCATGGAGCATTCGTCTGTATTTGTTGAGGAGGTTTCTTGCTGTAGGTCCGCGAGATGTGCCAGCGCACCCTGTACCCAAGCAGACATATCAACCTTCCGCCGCGAATTTTGCACCAAGAATGGATGTTCCTGCAAAATAAAACACCGTAAGAAAAAGGCTTCATCGGATGCAACACAATCTTTCGGAAATCATCAAAGGGAACTACTACTCGCCAGCAACTCCGCATATGACGCCCTTCTCTCAGGCGCCTGCACCAAACACCGGCTGACCCAATCGCGAGCAGTCTCCGAATACCTGTTCTCCGGTAGCTCCGGCGGTTCCCCGTGCACGATCGCCGTCAGCTGCGCAAATACGTTGGAGTACGTTTCTGGAGGGTAGGGATAATGTCCAATCCCAATTTCAATCATGGTCAACCCAAGGGACCAGACATCGGACGAGACGGTGTATGTGCCGAGGTTGTTTTGGGACTCGCCTTTGATGCGCTCCGGCTAAGGATGGTGAGAGGGCAGGGAGAGAAGTTGAATGCAGGTAGAACATACCGCCATATAACTCTGGCAGCCGATATTGGTTTTGGCCAATGATTTTTCTAGCTGTCCAGACACCCCGAAATCACATAATTTAATTTCTCCCTTCTTGT
Source organism: Hygrocybe punicea (assembly GCA_963556145.1). Classification (NCBI taxonomy): domain Eukaryota; kingdom Fungi; phylum Basidiomycota; class Agaricomycetes; order Agaricales; family Hygrophoraceae; genus Hygrocybe; species Hygrocybe punicea. The sequence goes on along the minus strand of OY744467.1, from coordinate 4,504,996 downwards.
TCACCAGCACATTTGTTGGCTTGACATCTGCGTGTCCCAGCCGAGAAATATCAGTGGCCGATCATGAAAAAATTGTTTTAAAACAGAAGGGAAGGAATGACTATTGTCCCCGTTTTAAACAACTGCAAGAAATGATGGCCTTGCTTACCTCTATGTATGATTTGCAAATCGTCTTTCAAGAACTTGAGACCCCTAACCATACTAGTCGCAATCTTGGCCAACACTTCCTCTGGCACGCCGGCGCCTTGCAGTTTATCTATGCTTCCGGCATCCATGTACTCCATACAGTAGTACACGCAGCTTTCGATAAAGAACGCCCCATAGAACTCGACGATCTCATGTGCAACGGCACGGTGGAGAACATCGAGTTCCATGATTATTGCGTTCAATTTTGCTTCGTCTAGCTCGAGGCGAATCTCCTGCGGGACATGGAAGAGAATAGATGGATTCGGAGAAAGATATGAATAAATTTCGTCATGATGATAACGAGAACGAAGAACGAGCACCTTCATAGCCATTGCGACTTTAGTTGGTCGATGAAGAACCTTCTTTACTGTGCCATAGTTTCCCTTTCCAAGTTCCTCGTAAAGCTGAAACTGGCCCATGTTTATCGCAAACGACGAGCCATTCGAGAAGTCCACACCAGCGGCATGCAGCACTGCTTTTCCATTAAAGTTTAGCGCGCCGGAGGGATCGCTGAGATGAAGGAACAACAAGCACGGTTCGCGAGAATAGATTATGCGCCGATCAATTGGAATTTGTAATTCCGAGATGAGCGGCTACTCACACAATCTTTGAGAAATTGGAAAAGGGGGAGCCGGCATGGCTGGCGGGTGAAGGTTTTGGGAGATCGGGGGCAAGGGATGGGCGACCGGCACCTAGGCCAGCACCAAGGGCGCCGCCGCTGGATCCGTGGGTCGGAAATACGGTAGGGTCAATGTCCTTCAATGTGAAACCAGGTCTCATGCGCCGACTGGCCATGCCCCCGCGGCGGCCGCGAGCAGTGCCGGGGAGAGAGAAAGAGTTTGAGGCATGGAGGATTGGATACTGAGTGGTGTTCTCGAGGGCTGCGTCTATGGATGGGGAAGTAGAGAACGATGCTCTGTTTGCCATCTGAGGTGGAATGGTAAGATGCAGGAGTTGGAAGAGAAGCGATGAATGTTACCGCAGCCATTTTTGCTTGCAGGGTGGGAGGGATCGGGGTTGACCCTAGAGCGGATGAACGGTTTGAAAGGAGACCAGCGAGGGTCTTTCTTGAGGATTGTGCGGTGCGTGGACAGACGGGTTGGGGAAGGGAGAGGGGGTCTTGGGGCTGAGAGTCAGACATGGTGGTGGTCGAGGATGAAGAGGGGTGGTCAGCCAAAGCAGTTAGACGATGCCGGTTGCTAGAACTAATTTATTTGAGAATGAAGTCATAGTATCGGAGTTTCAATAACACGGACGTTGCCGACACAGCTATAGCCCGTATTCGCATCCGAGTCCGTGAACGTACAACGTGTTCGCTTGCAGAGTTGCCCATCCTGGTCGTCTTCGCTCTATACGCCGGTGAGCCACTGACTACCGCACTGTCACTCGTTTCCCAGTCCTGACCACGTTCCCAGCTACAATCACCCTCTTCATCCTCATTCACATCACGTTCCCGTACCTCCGTTACGCGTTCACACGAAATACCCAGAGGCCGATGTCCATCGTCGTGAAGTGGGGGAGGGAGCGGTGAGGAACCAGTGTCCCATCAAATGACATGTCCTAGGCTGACACGCACAATCCGTCATTCTGCCGTCAGAATCATGCTCCCTCTTCCTCCACTGGACACCAAGCTCCAACTGATACGTCAATCGCTTGCGGACTACACGCAACTCCCGGAACATTCCTTCAAGCTCGTCCATTCCGGGGCAGTGATGAAGGGAGATGGCCCCAGTTAGTCCCGTTTTGTTCTTCAAGCAAATTTCCCGTTTGGCCCTGTGATGTCATGAGCCTGTCCTGAGCGTGTACATATCACAAACTAACTTGTTTCAACATATACCAACCCACAATCCCCAGTATCCGCCTACAATATTCGTGAAAACTCCGTCATTGTTCTCATTGGCGGAGGCGAACTCCCTCCCGATATACCCCTTTCCACCAAACCGAATGCCGCAGATCGCAAGACGGAACAAAGCACTATCTCCCAGATCCGCGCAGAGCTAGACCAAGTCCGAACCACCCTTTCGCCTTCTGTCGACCTGTTCCTCCACACACTCTTCTCCCCAGACCCGGACATGCCCGTTCAGCCCCAACCTGACGAGCAGTCTTCAACTTTCCCATCGGACACGGAACCCTCACGCAGCCTGGACAAGGAACATACTCGCCTCGCCGAGCTGCTCTTGCAGTCTCTCCTCCGCCTGGATGCGATCGTGACGGATGGGGGATGGGAGGAGGCGCGGGCGGAGCGGAAAGGGGCGGTCAAGGAGGTGCAGGGGTTACTTGATCGATTGGATGGTGGGTGGACATCGAGGCCAACTCGCTGTAGCTAGCTGTAGTTTAGACATAGACACCAGACTACCAGTAAGATCTAATCGGCCATTGCCGATCTCTAATGACTCACTCGCTGCTAAAGGAGGAAAAAAAAAGTCGTCCCAACCAGGTCCTGACCGAAAGGAAAATGTCTTTTCCTCCTCACAATGGTGCGGTTTTCCACTGACCAGGTCAGGTTCGGTTGGCTCACGATTGTGCACAGTCTCTGCCGTATTCGACTTTCCAAAAGAAGAGGAAAAAGTCCTTGCATTTTGGAAAGAAATCGACGCGTTTCAGACAAGCTTGAAGCTCTCTGAAGGTCGCCCTGAGTATTCATTCTACGATGGGCCCCCGTTTGCCACGGGGCTACCTCACTACGGACATCTCCTCGCGGGAACCATCAAGGTACATCCTCTGCCTTCGGTAGTCGTCCAGCTCTAACACCCCCATCCAGGACATCGTCACTCGGCACGCACATGTGAGCGGGTACCACGTCACCAGGCGTTTTGGCTGGGACACCCACGGTCTGCCCGTCGAGCATGAGATCGACAAGAAACTAGGCATCACTGGTAAAGCGGATGTGCTTGCCATGGGTATCGAAAACTACAACGCCGAGTGTCGCAATATCGTCATGCGCTATTCGTCTGAGTGGCGTCAGACCGTCGAGCGCATGGGCCGTTGGATCGACTTTGACAACGACTATAAGACGCTCAATATCTCCTTCATGGAGTCTGTCTGGTGGGTGTTCAAGCAGCTCTTCGAGAAGGGAATGGTCTATCGTGGTTTGCGCGTCATGCCGTATTCCACCGGATGCACAACCCCGCTCTCTAACTTTGAAGCGGGACTGGATTACCGGGATGTCAACGATCCTGCTAGTGAGTCTCACTTGTACCCGATTCATGTAACCGTGTCAATGGTGGATCGCTAGTCACGGTATCTTTCCCCTTGGTCGATGATCCAAAGACATCCCTCTTGGCCTGGACGACAACTCCGTGGACTCTGCCCTCCAATCTCGCTCTATGTGTTCACCCCGATTACACGTACATCAAGATACATGACCATGAGCGTGATCAGAATTTCATTCTGCATGAGAAGTTGCTCAACACACTGTACAAAGTTGTCAAAACGGCAAAGTACAAGAAAGTGGGCCAGTTTCAGGGCTCGGATATGAAAGGCTGGAGATACGTGCCGCTGTTTGACTATTTCACTGATCAGGTATGGCTTTGGCCTATGTTCGAATTATAGTATTCTCTTAAGTCAACCACCAGTTTGAAGACAAGGCTTTTAGGGTGGTTGTCGACACGTATGTGACGGAAGCGGATGGCACGGGCATCGTGCATCAAGCCCCCGGATTTGGCGAGGATGATCACCGCATTGCCGTTGCCAACGGCGTTCTCCGTCCGGATGAAATGCCTCCTTGTCCCATTGACGACGCAGGCAAGTTCACCAAGGAAGTCTCGGACTTTTCGGGACAGTACGTTAAGGTACGGATGCGTATAGAACCGCACAATGTTTTTGACTTGACGAGTAGAGAAGACCGCAGACAAGGATATCCTCAAGGTTCTTGACGCGAAAGGGCGTCTGATCGTTCGGTCCAATGTCAAGCATTCGTATCCATACTGCTGGCGGTTGGTGATCAGGTCCTCATCACTCCATTGACACGCACTGATAGTGTGTTTTCTGCAGATCGGGGATGCCCTTGATCTACCGTGCCGTACCTGCGTGGTTCGTCCGAGTACAGCCGATCGTGGATCAGCTTGTGGAGAACAATCAAGGAACGCGATGGTTCGTGTATCTGTGGTGTCGGTGTCCTTCTGTTCTCGTCACACATCCTCACATTACAGGGTACCGCAAAGCGTCGGTGACAATAGGTTTGGCAATTGGTTAGCCAATGCCCGTGACTGGAATGTCTCACGCAACCGTTATTGGGGGACACCCATGCCCTTGTGGGTCAGCGACGACATGGAGGAGGTACGCTTCAGTTTAATATGTAATATGTAGCTCTCGTTAGGGTCATTGATAATCGTGCTGCAGATCGTGTGCGTCGGCTCCGTGGAAGACCTGGAGCGGCTTTCTGGTACCCGGAATATCACTGATATTCACAGAGACAAAATCGACCATATCACCATCCCTTCACAACGTGGAAAGGGTCAGCTCAAGCGCATTGAAGAAGTGTTCGACTGCTGGTTCGAGTCTGGCAGGTGCGTTTTTGGCAAATTTTGGCAGCATATCTCATATGGATATTTTTCACTCTCAGCATGCCCTATGCGCAACTCCACTACCCATTCGAAAACAAGGAGCTTTTTGAAAGCACATTCCCCGCAGATTTTATATCTGAGGGTATTGATCAGACTCGAGGATGGTTCTATACTCTCCTTGTGCTTTCGACGCACTTGTTCAACAGTGCACCGTGGAAGAATTTGATTGTAACCGGTCTCGTAATGGCAGCGTAAGATGCCCTGCTCCTTCCCCGCTTCCACTTGTTGATGGAAGCCTCAGCGATGGGAAGAAGATGAGCAAGAGCTTGAGAAATTATCCCGACCCTAACTTGATCATCAATTCATACGGTGCGGATGCTACGAGGTGCGTAACGCGCAGCAGCTTGTGGTGAGTGAGCTCTGCTGAAACCAAAGCAAATAGGATGTTCCTCGTGAACTCGCCCATTGTCCGGGGCGACAACTTACGTTTCCGGGAAGAGGGTGTCCGGGAAGTGATCTCGCGGGTGCTCCTTCCCTGGCTGAATTCTTTCCGGTTCTTCTTGGGTCAAGTCGCGTTGTTTAAGAAGACGAGTGGGGTCGAGTTCAAGTACAATCCCCATGCGGCAGTGTCCAACAACGTCATGGATCGGTGGATCCTCGCACGGTGCCAGTCGCTCATTGGGTTGGTGCGGCAAGAGATGGCGGCGTACAGGCTCTACACCATCATCCCACGGTTGCTAGAACTTGTGGACGAACTTACAAATTGGTACATTCGATTCAACCGGAAACGTTTGAAAGGCGAAGGTGGAAAGGAGGACACGACTGCTGCTCTGAACACCCTGTTTGAGACCCTTTTCACTCTATGCAGGACAATGGTATGTTCGACTCTGGCTTCGGTGCTATCATTGTATGTTAACTAGCAGTTGCCTGTCCTCCAGTCATCGTACACGCCTTTCCTGACCGAGAACATATACCAAACCCTCCGCCTATTCATCCCAGAAGATCCTTCTGCTGGTGATACTCGATCTGTCCACTTCTTGAGCTTTCCAGAGGTGAAAGAAGAATATTTTGATACGGACATTGAACGACAAGTCCGACGGATGCAGACCATCATCGAACTGACGCGCAACATTCGAGAGAAATATGTTCTCCCCCTGAAGGTTTGTTCAAGCCTATGCACCTCACGCGATCACTTATCCTTCTTCGCGTTAGACGCCATTGAAGGAGTTGTTGGTGTTCCACGGTGACCCGGAGTTCCTTGCGGATATCCAACCTCTGCAGCGATACATTATGTCTGAGCTCAATGTTCGTGATATTATTCTCACATCTGACGAAACACTTTCCGGTGTGCGATATCGCGCGGTGGCGGACTGGGGTGTCCTAGGGCGGAAACTCCGAAAAGACCTTGCCCGCGTAAGGAATGCGCTGCCCAGCATCTTGAGCGACGACGTTAAGACCTATGTCAAGACGGGGAAAATAACAGTGGACGGCATCGAGCTGGTCGCAGGTGATCTCACCGTGCAGCGTTACCTAGAACTACCGCCTACCGCCGAAGGCCAGTACGCGACGCACACGGACAACGACGTCGTAGTTAGACTTGACGTCCAGGCGCACCCAGATCTCGTAAGAGAGTGGCTCGCCCGAGAGTTCACGAACCGCATCCAGAAACTGCGGAAGAAGGCGGGACTTCAGGCCACGGATGATGTCGACGTATTTTATAGCTTCAAGGAGGGTGCTGGAGAAGATTTGCTGGCCGCATGGAAGGAACATGCAGATATCATTGAAAGGACCGTGCGAAATGTTCCCGTGGACGCGAAAGACCGGAAGGAGGGAAAGGTGCTTATTGAAGAAGAGCAGGATATTGCGGAAGTGAAGTTCACGCTGTCCTTGGTGCAATCATGAATCAACTCGCGAGAAGAAAATGAGCTTGTAATACACTGTTGATATAGAAATACATGGGTTCGGGGAGATTACATTATTTCTTTGAGGTTCCAAATCCCCCAAATCCCATCATTTTGGCGATATCGTCGTCCTGATTGATAGTGGCAGAGTCCTTAACAAGGTCGACAAGAGCTTTCTCCTTTTCTGCTTTCTTCAACGCCTTTTTCTCTTTCCGCAGGGCTTCTTCTTTGGCTTTGACTTCAGCTAATCGTTGATCGAAATCAAATGATTTCGCGTTGGAAGATTCTTTAGTCTTTTCCCGGAGATATGCTATTCGAGCTTGGACTTGGATCAGCGTAGATCGCTCTATTTGTGTCGTCTGACCAAGTTTCCGCAAGTCTGCAAGCCATGATCATAATTGTGACGGTAGGAAAAACATGATGAAAATATACGTACGTGCTCTGCCGTTGATGTGATCCAAGTATCCGACACTGTCTTTATACGTCCTGCTACAGGCTTCGCAATAGAAACCGGGCTGACCAGACCCTCTCCCTCCGGGGTTTTGCACCACCATGGTCTTGTTTAGGTTTTTCTCGAGCTCCAATGGCGCTTCGCGTTGTTTCATGAGTTCGGTTGGCTTCGGTATATCTTCACGTCGACCTTTTCTAGGTCTCTTCCCTTGCATGTATATGTATCAGTGGGTTCCTTTGGTTGTGCGCGATGAGGACACACCTTGTTTCATGCGCTCTTCATTCTCTTGCATGCGCTCTTTTTCCTCTTGGTCCTTTTTCCTAGCCCTTTCTGCATATTCCTCTTTATCCCATTTCTTCCGGAAGTCTGTGTCTGCTGCCTTGGTTGCATAGGCCCCAGCTTTCTCTGCCATCGACTCGTATTACTTAGTAGTCGTCTTCAAAAGGTGTATTCCCACGCCACATGACTGGAAAAGGTAAATTTCGCTTTCGCTTCCAAGTTTGCTCACCGATTTCATTGCAGCTGCGCGCGCAGGGGCATATTCCTGCATAATAATGAGTGCAGGAAGAGCAATCCCTTTCGATGCATTCTTCCCCCTCCCTTTTCGCGTCCTTTTTCTGGCTGGCGTGGGCATGCTAGGGTGGGCTACCAACTTGCACGGCCTAGAGCTATCCGGTGTGGATGTGGTCACCGCGATGGATCTGCGTACGCCTGAAGGCATGGGGAAGATTTCACTCTCGCATCGTCCTAACAGGATATCAACACTTTATTTGCCGATTTACAGACTGTTTATGGCGTACTCCCTCTTCTGCTTTGGGGCATGGGCATTGTTTATATATCTCATCCACGGGAACCTGGTGCTTGTAGACGCATTCAGATACATCCCCGCCATCTGTGGACTGTTTGTTGTCATCGTTCTCATCAGCCAGTTTGATGCTTTCCAGAAACGGGAACGCGATATGTTTCTTTCGTGAGTCTGTCTTTTCTTTCCCGTCTCTTCGTCTTTCTGACCAAAGTTTCTTATGCAGCGCTATTTGGCGATGTCTATTTTCTCCTTCCGAACAACCTATATACTTCTCGGATGTGATATTTGCCGATATTTTTACGTCCTTTGCGAAAGTTCTGGGGGATGTGTGGCTTTCGATCTGTATGCTCCTTCCGGGAGGTAGCTTTCTTCTCCTCCCTCGGCAGGAAGGCTGGTCTCGGTGGATATTACCCACTATAATGAGGTAAAGTCATTGCAAGTCATCAACCCTCCCTCCCTCATAATCACTCCACGAACAGCTTGCCGTATCTGGCGCGTTTTCGGCAATGTCTCATCGAACACAAGCTGCCCACGAATACAAGTCGTCGGCCTCTTTACAATGCAATAAAATACGCGACCTCATTTCCTGTGATCTATCTTTCTGCAGCCCTCAGGATAGTTCCCGAAGTTTTAGAAGAGAGCGGTGGGAAGATTACGCAAGAGTCATCGCAGGGTGACCTCGGCCTGTTCAGGCTATGGTAAGTTGATTACTATCGAAAATACTTCCCATTCACTGTACCAACGTAGGCTTTTTGCTGCTGCGATGAATTCATTGTACTCCTTTTGGTGGGATGTGACCAACGACTGGGGCCTCGATCTCTTGAATCCTTTCTCAGAAAAAATCAGTGGAAGACCAGCACCCCTTCTGCGGCGCCTCATTCTTCCTTATCTGTACCCGGCCTTGAACCCCTCCCTTAGTTCCACTTCTCTTACTAAACGCGGTGCTTCTGAAGAGACGTTCAACGGGCTTTCCGCACGACGTACTCATCCATATGGGCTGCGCTCGTTACTCCTCTATCCACGTCCCGTCTATCCACTGCTCGTCTTCTTCAACCTGATTCTTCGCCTGACGTGGTCAATCAAATTGTCTAGCCATCTTCACTCGGACCCTGACGGTAGTGCGGCCATATTCTGGCTCGAGATTGCAGAGCTCGTTCGACGGTGGATGTGGGTGTTTCTTCGTGTAGAATGGGAGGTGGTGAGGAGAGTACAGGCTGTTGATCAGAGCCAGTCGGCAGATGGGGACAGCCAAGGATTTGAATTACTTGGGCAGGAGGACGAGGAAAGTGTTCGGGAGATGGATAAGGAGGACCTGGTAGTCGTGGAACGCTATTAAATCCTTCTCATCTAATACTATCATATTAATATCATATTGGGGACACTTTCAAAAGAATCATATTGTTCAGGAAATCTACCAAGCCTATAAGATCGTGGTAAGCTGGAAAGACTGGCGTTTCACCTACAAGATCATCTGTACAAGGAGAGCGCCAGACTCAATTAAGAAGGAGTGATGGTGCTGGGGATGAACTGGCCCTTGGCACGAAAAATGGATAGGGAGCTAATAGGTGAATGTCCTTCAACAACAAAAAGGATACCACGAGCATGACATTCCGGTAAGTAATCTTTGAACCGTGCCGAATCATCTAACCGCAACGATCCCATACAGAAGATTTGGATTTTCGTTAATCTGGAGAATTGTGGAAGCGCAAAGATCGTTTCTAGCCTGCTCCAGTCGACGAGGCGATCAAGATCATCGGGGCTCGAGTAAATAATGAATGACACCTCCTCCATGTGTGTTGAAAGTATTTGCGACAGAATTTCGGGAACGAATTCCGTGTTCCAACAGTGATCGAGAGTGAAGTGGATGACGCGTAGCTGTATGTTATGGCTAAGGTCGACATATTGACGAAGAACATTATACCCTAGAAAATGGGATTGTTAGTAAGGTGGTGTATGTATGACTAGAATTCCTGGGATCAGACTTATGCCTAGAGCCGTCCACGAGATGTTCTCCAAGGTATTGCCTATAGCTCGCAAGAATTTGCCAACTGTTTTCGGCTCCGACGAATGGAATGGGCATACAGATATGCTGCGTATAGCAGGGGTCGTCTCCGATGAGAGAAGCCAGCTCAAGATATCCGCCAGGAAGGGCCCAGCCATTTCCAGATGCTGCAAGTTGCAAGGCAAATAGGAGTGGGCTAGTGGCGATAGCACGCCAGGAATCCAGTCGGTCCACACGATTCGAATGGACTGTAGGTTTGGGAAGGCGCCAATAAACTCGACGAAATTGCAAAACGTGGTAAAGCGAACATCCTCGAGTGACAATCGGACGATGGTCGCAAAATTGCTGAAACCAGCCGCCATGGAGTGTGTGTCCAACGATCTGAAATCCACACTCGACACGGAAATCGATTTGAGCCCGACAAATCTGACAAGTCGTGGAAAGTGCTCGATCAACCAGTCCTCTGGGTGACAGCGCCTTGTTGTTATATCGATATGACGGATGAAGTAGATGACTGAAGGACAGTTCAGGAGGTTGGAGAAGTGCTCCCCGTTGAATAATTGCACGTTGGCAAATAGACGACGACGGGTTGAGAGCAGCCAGGCTTTGCAGGCCAAGCTACAGTTTGCAAGTGCATTGGTGTCCGAGTCAGAGTATAGTTCATCGATGATGATCTCGACTAGCTCTAAAGGGAGGATGCAAGCCATGGACGGTGTGGGTAAGCCAGCCACCTGTAACCCCTTTTACAAATGGACAGCGATATGCTCGCCGCCAGCTCTACCCTCCAGGGCGGCTATGCCCACCCCCTCTCTCGCTCCTGGCAGTCCCGCTGCCACCTCACCAAGTCCATGCTCATGTACCCCATCTTCATCACCGATGATCCGGACGCCTCTGAGCTCATTGCAACCCTCCCAGGCCAACGCCGTTGGGGTGTCAACAAGCTCGAGGACTTCATCGGCCCACTCGTGCAGAAGGGCCTGCAGAGTGTCATTATTTTCGGTGTGCCTACAACGTGTGACAAGGTGCGTTCGAAGCACTTTCTTATTCAACAAATTTCCGACTTTGTTCTCGCAGGACGAGCACGGATCGCCTGCTGACGATCCAGCGGGCCCTGTGATCCTCGCGATCAAGAAGCTGCGCACGCTATTTCCCGCCCTGTACATCGCGTGTGACGTGTGCCTATGCGAGTACACCTCGCACGGGCATTGTGGGTACCTCCAACCCGACCGTACGATCGATACCCCACGGTCTGTCGCCCGCCTTGCACAGGTCGCCGTAAGCTATGCCAGGGCCGGCGCTCACTGCGTCGCTCCGAGCGACATGATGGATGGTCGTGTGCTCGCTATCAAGCGCGCATTGATCGGTGCAGAGTTGGGAAACAAATGCCTCTTGATGAGTTACTCGGCAAAATTCGCCAGCTGCCTTTATGGCCCCTTTAGGTGTGTTGGGTGGGTATCTCGACATCTCGCTCATTTTGATTGTTATTCTTGCTGTGCAGAGATGCTGCCGGAAGCGCACCAGCCTTTGGAGACCGTAAATGCTACCAACTCCCCCCTTCTGCCGGGGGTCTCGCCAGGCGCGCAATAGTACGTCAATTCATCTTTCTCGTCTCTGTGAACCGTAATGACCATGCCCAGAAACGTGACGCGACAGAGGGCGCGGACATCATCATGGTGAAGCCCGCGCTTCCGTACCTCGACATTATCGCGGATGCCGCAAAGATCGTGCCCGACCACCCCCTCGCATGCTATCAGGTAAGCGGCGAATTTGCCATGGTGCACGCAGGTGCTGCCGCGGGCGTGTATGCGCTCAGGACTATGGCGTTCGAGACTGTTGAGAGTATGATCCGCGCAGGTTCGTGTCCTCTCACTACTGTAACCGTAACCGTCGTTGTTAATTCACCATCCATTCTTTTTCGACACCAGGGGCTTCCTTGATTTTAACATATTTCACGCCAGATTTCTTGGACTGGTTGGATGAGGTATGATGCATATGATGGATGGTGATAATAAAAAATAGCCTCGCAGCTCTAGAATGATTACGCTAGAAAAACAGATTGACAATATAGAGTGATAGCATCCCAAAGATATTTGCATGATCTGATAGGTTTACATCATAAGTAGCTATAATATCAGAAATGGGAAGATTGTTTTAACTCACTAAAATATCACTAAGTCAAGTGAAGCTTCGCTTGGGAAGCGGGTACCGTCCCACCTTCAGGAGGAGGAGAGTTGAATATTGGAAGCTGCGTGACGGAAAAACTGGCCAAGCCAATTACTACACCAGCAAGCAATACCAGCCCCACATCAGTCATGGAAGTCATATCATCACGAAAAGAAATTTGGGCACGCAACAATATCCAGTGACCTTCTCCCATGGCGAATGGAAATACACACTCGTCGTCCAGCTCGCCAACAACCACACTGCGATCACCACCACATTAAAAGCGATCGCCAGTCGGTGGACCTGCGACCACAAGGCCGTGGCGGGGCGTCCCACGAGAAACGACGCACGCAACTGGTCCGTAAGGAACAACACACTCAGCGTGAGCAGGAAGATGTGGCCCGAGACGTCATGCCCACGCATCAGCCTTGGGCGCGCATGCCAATCCCTGCCTAGGCCCAGACCCGCTTGCTGAATAAGTGCGGCTGCGAAGAGGCTCGGGTGTGTCGCGGGGGAGACCGTGGTATGGGTATAGCAGTACTGCGCAGGGACAGCGAGGATGTTGCCAGAAGGGAGCGACAGGACGCATTCGCCCCCGGATGCGACAACTACCCGCTCGATAATGGCGGGGCCAAAGAACCACCCCGTGAATGCCAGCCATGCCGCCGTTGCGACCGCCCACTTGCCAAGACGCTCCTTGGTGCGCACCACCGGTGGACTAGTGTCCCATAAGACAAGAAATGCGGCCGATGTCCAGGCCCAGGCTAGTTTGATGAAATAGACGTTTAGGAAATTGGATTTGGAGGCGAAATAGTGGGTTTGTTGGAGGGGATGAGGCAGGCCGGTGAGGAGGGGGTTTGAGGTGTCGAGGTATGTGTTGTAAAAGACCGAAACTGCAGTCCCAACCAGAACGACAGCGGTTAGGGCACCGAGGGCAACGGTTCGGGCGTCAGACATGTACATTGGAGGCTGACGTTGATATCCACGTGACCACAACAACAAAACATATATGCATGATACTGTCCGTCCACTATGTCAAAGAACGACAACTAATCGGATAAATCTAAAATATCCACCACGCAATCATACCCCAGACAATCATCGAAGGCCATGCAATGGCCAGTCCATCAACAACAGTTCCAACCACGACATTTTGGCGCTTCCCGTCACGGTTCCCCTTCAAATCCGTCCCCGTACTAAACAGCATTTTCAACCAAGCCAGGGAGAACGTCCCAGGGACACGGATATTCATATGCAGACGCCGTCCCCGAACGACGAACGTCCGTGACCAAGACCAAGGCTGCTGATCTGTACCTCTCACCCCTGGGGCAGGCAAGAAGTGTGACGAACTCGCTCGGTTTTGGTCTACGTGGTGGTAATCGTCAGCCTGTACAGGAGCCCAAACACCGCTATTTGAGTTGTCGTGGCCTTCGCGCCGCACAGCGTATTGTGCGGGGTACATGGACTCATCCTCGTCCTCGTCCTGTGGGAATGTCACCGGAGAGAGGAGCGGCGACCCATGTGGGGTGGATGGGCGGGAAAAAGCACGAAGGGTAGGGGCTGCCAGACCATTTGGTGTGCGCAAAGGCGGTGGCATGATGTTCCGAGGGCTGGTGCTCCGTGGAATAGTGTGTGGCGAGACAGGGCTGAATGGTGACCAGACGGCTGAATCCATATGGAATATGGGGGTCTTCGCAACGTTATGGCGCACATTCACAGGGGAGAGTGAGATGGGTGTGGGCGCTGACGTCCGGACCCGTCGTGCGCGATATACGTTGGAGAGGAAAAGCAATAAAACGGTGACGAAGAGCAAAGGCACATAAACCGAGCTCTGAATGCTACGCTGGTCCGGAAGAGAGCATGGTCGGTCTGCAAATGTTTTCGCAGTAGGAGAAGGAGGAGATGGCGGAGAAACAAGCGACAGCATTTGGAATCCTGGCCTACGTATTTGGTTTGCCAGAGAGAAGGATTTGACCGTCACTTCTCGGACGCTCAGTTCCGACTCGCCCTCAGGGTCTGCTGGAGGGAGAACGTGGGTGTAGTCGCAATAATCGCGGTTGTCTCCACTTTCACAACATCATTGAACAAACAAGATGAGATAAGGCGATAAGAAACATACCTGAATACAGCAGATGGGCGGAGTGTTTTGAGCAGGAACGTGGTTGTGTGTTTACCGAGAGTATTCTGGTATCCAGTCCCAACCCCCCTCCTTATCGTGCCTCGCTCTCGAAAAGGGCCACAAGACTTCGTATCCGGCCGAGAAAGTGGTATGTGGCTAAAAAGAATGACTGGTTTCGTATCTTGACCTATGATAAGGGGAATTGAGCAACGTGGGCACAAGGGAGAACATAGCATTTACCGGCAAGGTTGGCCTTGACAAACTCGACTACTCCTCCCGCTATGGGAGTCCATTCGTCATACTGTTTTCCATGTGATGTGCGTTGATAGTCCTCCTCCACCAAGCCTGGGGCATCCAAAAGCAGCAAAGTGTGATTTCTCACGGTGACTTTGAGATTCAAAGGACTAAAGTTTTTTGTGAAGTGGCGACGGAGCACTTTCGATCGTGTGTGAGTGCCCAGACTGTGCGATTTTCAAGCTGCGGGCGCACAGAGCATATATGATGCACTTACCCAACATCGTTATTCCCTGGCAAGTACCAGACATCAACTGCAGGGTTCAGAGGAAGCGTATCCTTGAACTTTTGGTAGTACAGCTGGTACCTAGAACCATCGGTGAAGGACATATACACTTCATGTAACGGCTCCATAGTCGACTTACTCTGTACCATTCGTGACATGTTTGCCAGACGCCAACATGTCTCCAAGGAATATCACACCGTGAGGTTTCAAGCGATTTGCGACATTCCAGCTTTTCCTAAGGTTCAAATCGTTGATATACTGGCGGAGAGAGCGATGGCGTTTCCCTCCTGAGATTGACGATGGCGGCCGTATTTGCGCATCCGTGATCAACAAGATGTGCGCAGGTTTCTCGTGAGGATCAAACTATTGTTTCCAAACATAAATGAGCATGAAAAAAAAGGCGACACCAGGGTAGAAATGGACCGCACAGGCGTCACGACCGGCCATCTACAGCCTCTCAGGCTAAAGAAGAAAGTCCCAACCTCGCACCAAATAACGGTAACGACCCAGAAGAATCGGAATCCGTTGACTACGACGTCTCGTGAGCAGAGTCGACTCGCGGGCTTCTGGTATTTCCGCCTCTCGGTGAGACCGCCCATTGAAGAAAACTGTGTTAGGCAACAAAATGCCACGGTCAAGTTTGATATGTTTGTTTGTCAACGGCGTTGGATCCAAACAAAGCCAATTACAAATTAATGTCGCCTCAGAGAACAGTTAATCTTGAAGTTCTTCTCCTCAGCGTGAGCGGTCCGAGTTCCATCGGGTAGAGGAAGCCGCTGGCCCAAGCGGAAAGCAAGAGGGCAAGAACGACTCGGACACCGTCCGGGTGCAGGTGGAGTAAGTACCAATCCAATCCACGCACTGCGCTAATGAACACCCATTCATCTTCTCGTCATATGTTACTTGGCTGCGATAGAGTGGTGATATGTGGGGATTAGATGAATGGTGAATTTTCCGGCGTTAACGATTGACTGGAAATATATACGATGAAGTGGAATAGTAATGGTCTCCGAAGAATCCATTCGGTATCACGTCCGACCTGCTACTTACGTGAATAGTATACAGTACGCTGATTTCCACAAATACAAATGCATGAAAAGGAAAAGGCATGATTCCTATATGGATTCTATTCCCAGTCACTGTCCGGATCGTCTCGGTCGTCCTGCTTCTTGCTTTCCCCATTCGTACTTGCATTCTCAGAAGAAAGAAGGTCGTAGCTGTCCTCGCTGCTTTCCCGTGGACTCTGGGGCAGTGAAGCAGGAGCAGATTCCTTCTCAGGTTCTCCCGTGTGTTTTCGAACAGTCCTGAAGGTTTCTTGCGATGGGGAAGACGGAATGCCGGCTCCGGAATGGTGATCTGGTGGAGTATGGGAACTTGAGAGAGGGTTCGCTGCGGGAGTCGGTGACATAGCTTCCTCGTCATCGTCCCAGCTGAAAAGTTCCTCGTTCTCGAGGCCTACGGGTCAGATTTTAAAGATTATTGCATGACAAAGACATGTCATGACATAAAACATTACCTTGAAGAAGAGCTTTTCGTTTCTGTTCTTCCCGTTCGATCTGATAAATGCGGAAGAAGTATCGCTTCCAGAACGTTTCCTTCGACATTTCCGATGGGACTATGGTAATCTGGTGTAAGACAGTAAAGCACACCCCACGAATAAGCTCACCCAATGTATCCAAGGAGGCTTGTAGAGCTCGACCATCCCCATCTTCGCTCAACGCATTGGACACCATTGTAATCCATTCATCTCCCTCGATGCCTCCCTCCTTTGCTTCCACCTCCGTTTCCATCCATGAGTTATAAAACTTCTGAACACGCACATCTGCTTCTGGATCATGTCTGATTATCGCAGGATTATGTTTCAACTGTTTTAGCAAAAACTCCGCGCGTGTAGCCACTGCAACCTGAGCCTCCGCGGAATGCTGTCGAGAAGACGGGCCCGATTCCTTCCCTTTCCCCTTCGCTCCGCCATCAGAAAGCTCTCCTACTGGCGACGGGAGCATCCAGATATCCGAACCATCCCAACCTACGCCGGGTGCGTTCCTGCTCGAATGGGCCTCCTCTGGAGGAATCACTTTGACGGCATCTCTGAGAACGTCCCCAGCCTCTTTCATGGCTTCTCTCAATAGGCCCTCACTCCTGTGCACGTACTCTCCTGCCTGTGCCATAGTCGCGTCTTGCACCCGCTGGAACTCGTTTGACAGCGTCGTACGTAATTGCGCTAGATCGATGTTCTCCGTAGCATGCTTGAGTGTCTCTGGTAGATTATTCTGCACCGTCGAAACAATGTTTGGTGGGAGTGCGGATTGAAGGCGTGCGAATAGTGACGAGTTGGATAGGTCCCGGTCAGTTGACGTCGACGTCGAAGCAACGGGGGTCTCTGATTGAGATGAGGGTCCGGCTTGTGCGTCTCCTTCAGCTTTGGGCGTGCTCGCCTCTTCCGGGGAAGGTTCCTTGGGGGAGTCGCTGGTTAACTTGCTCAGTTCCTTCTGAGCTTGCGATACCACGTCGCCAAGATCCTTTCGGGCAAGCTCCAGTGCACTCTGACTCTGAAAAGCGTCTCGTTAGTTGTTTTTGCCCGTCACAGAGTCGTGGTGAAGATCTTGTAACGAACCTGCCTCCTCAATCCTCCCCAGAATCGGCCGAGCTGCCCAATGACTTGGGTGACTTCCTCGTTAAGACTCGGTTCTGGCGGGTTCGACGTCGGAGGGGTATTTGACCCTGTGAGGTAATAGTTATCCAGATAGTTCATGGCAAATACTAGTGACGCTCAAATGGGTGGCGGTAATTGGAGAAAACCTATTATTTACCGTGACTTTACTCGTGACCGGAGTGAATCCATTCCTAGTTTACAATGTAGACAGACGTAACGAACACAATTTCAAACAGCGTAGATAATAAACGCTAAGCAGTTGCCGCAAGTCGACGGACTTTTGGTATCGTTGTAGCTGTAACCCGCTCCAACTTATCGTGATCCAAACCGAGTCCAAGTTTGACAGCTCGACACTCCGCAAGGAAATCGGTGAACATCTGTGTTCAACATTTGAAAAGGTTAAACACCATCAAGGAAGGGTGCCTTACCTCCATAGTATCGAGAGGTCCACCGGCGCTTTCGGGATGGAACTGAACACCCCAAACCTTTTTGCCCGACTCGGCAGTGGATTTGATGCCCTCGACAGAGGAGTCGTTGCAGTTGATGAAGAATGGCTCCCAACCTGCCGGGAAAGGATCTTGCAATTTCAGTGCATACTGATGGTTTTGGCTGGGAGAAGACCACAAGTCAGTAAATAATATTGTCGCTAGATCAACGCATTACGAACCTCGTGACATACACCCTTCCTGCAGTGATAGAACCTGACGATGCGAGAGCTAGTACAGGTTGGTTATGCCCACGATTACCGAATGTCATTCGGTACGCGTCCAATCCTGCAGCGATGCCAATGATCTGATGACCCATACAGATGCCAAAAATTGGCTTATTCCACTCCTCGAGTGTGTGACGCAGGTTCATGGCTGCCTCCATACAATGCTCTGGTGCGCCAGGCCCATTCGTCAAAAAAAGACCATCATACTGGTCCCGAACAGCGTTGAAATCGTAGTTCCAGGGAAAGACAGTAACGGCAGCACCTCGCCGGACAAGGGAACGCATGATATTCGCCTTGGCACCGAAATCAAGAACAGCAATTTTGATATGGCCGGTTGGGTTGAGGCTGTATGCAAATTTAGTAGAGACTTGGTCGACCAAGTTCTCGGTAGAGGGGTCCCAATACTCATGAGTTTCGGGGACGGCAAAAGAGGCGTTGGGACCAACGGCGACACGGCCTAGGGTGGTTCCCTGGTTGCGCAAAAGACGAGTGATAGCACGAGTATCGACACCGGTGATGCCCGGGATGTCATATCGTTGGCACCAAGATGCAAGGGATTCGATTGCCGTGTAGTGAGAAAATTTCTCGGCAACGTCACCCACAACCACGGCCGAGCACTGGATATTTTGAGATTCAAGAACAACACCAACGTCGCGGGAGTCGACAGATGTTTTATTCATGGGAACGCCGTAGTTCCCGATGAGAGGCGTAGTAAAAACGAGAATTTGCCCTCGATAAGACGGATCGGTCATGGATTCTGTGTCTATCGACTAGGAGGTCAATATGGCATGCTCGGCATGTCCAGGATTCCAACGTACAAGAGGTGATGGATGTCGAAAAGACAGTTTCCCCGAAGATGCTTTTCGGAGCACCAAACGACCGACCAAGGAAGGACTGCCCAGTTTTCAGGTGCAAGGCCGCCGGAAGGGCCGAAATAGGACCAGCATGAGTGGCCAAGCCACGAGACAGAGAAGAAATACGGGGGAAGCGACGAGACAACATGGCTAATATTCCACTACTTAATTTTCTAGGAGAGAGAAGACAAGGTCGCTAAGATAGCTGATAATATCGTCAGAAAAGGTGCAAGTACTGTGAACAGCGGGACATACTCGTCTCGGGTGTTTTGCGTGAAAACCATGTAAGAGCGAAAGCTCAGTGGGGTGCAATTCTGAACAGGAGGGTGGAGTGGCTTTTGATGTGTTTTTTTTCGGGCTTGAGCACCGAAGATTACGTAAAACCTTCACGAGTCATGGTCATGGGACAAGTAGCTCACATGCTTGTTACGATAATTATTTCAAGAAATCAAGTAGTCTTTTTGCGTGCAGGCTGCACAACCACTCCCGCCCGCCTTGCCATTGGAATGTGTGATTTTTCTTCCCCCGAATCCGAAGAATCATCAGTGTCGTCCTCATCACCGTTCTCCCAAAATATTCCACTCCACTTGCTGCCAGTGGCCGGTCGCGATGGCAAAGATGCAGGTGTCACAAGAGGTCCGGAGAACAAGCTTGCTTGGCTCGCAATGTCGGTTAAACTCCGATACGAAACAGAAGATCGTGTTTGAGACCGTCTCTTGACTTGTAAAACCTCCTCCTCAGATTCGGTCCCCGAAGCAACTCCAGCAACTCCACCTCCAGCTTGATTTTCCTGTGAATCGCTTTTCTGTTGTGAGAGAGGGAACGGTACTTGACTTTGGGACGGAAGGAAAAGTGCCTCCCGTGATGGTGCATCCGCTGCATCCACTTGGTCGACATCAATGGGTTCCTCGACGTCAAAAGTCAGCGGAGGACCAGGATTCGGAGCGGCGCCATTCTTTTTGGGAGTAACACCAATTCCTTGCCCGATCGGGCTGCTAGAGTGGAGTTGATCTATCATCAAGGAGTCTTGATCAAAGTATGGCGACGATGGCTGCAAGGTGGCCCATTTGTCCAAAGAAGACGGGGGACGTAAAGTGGTCTTCGGTAGAGGCGCACTGGAAGAGTTTATTAAGACAACGGGACGAACTGATGGTTTCGTGCCTGCTTTTCTGTCACCTCTCTTGGCGGAAACCTTTGAAGGAGCTTGCTCCATTTTCCGTCGTGTCCCTTCCCTTCTTAATACAGGCTTCTCAACAGCGTCGCGAGATTTCCCTTCTGTTGATTTCAGAGATGGTTGACTGCGAGCAAGAACAGAGAGTGTAGGAGGAATCGGGGGAGGAGGCATAGATTCCACAGATTGGATGGTAGTTTTCGGCTTTCTTTGAATATCCCTCTTCCCTGTATCCTCCGGGGGTGTATTTGTCGCTAATCGAGACTTGCGTTTCCCCCGAGATGAACCAGAAGGCGCGCGATCATCATTGTTAGCCTCTGTCGCAGGTTCAGAAAGCCCCAGCTCCATATCAACCAGAGGAATTTTACCACTTCGAGTTCGCATGAGTTTGATTACCGGTGATTTGGGTGTAGACTGCTGAAGGACTGAAGTTTGGTGTCCAGGAACAGTGGAAAGGACCTTATGCTTCTTGGAGGGAGACTTCAGGAAATCGTCCGCTGGCTCAATCGGGTCGTCCTCATCCAGTTGTTGATCATGGGCGACAGAAGGCAGACGGGACTGCGGGATATCATCGGCAGCTATGGCCAATTGAGAGGACTCGACTGCGGGAGGAGAAATACGTTTCGTTGGGTCTATCTCTGCGGCATTGCATTCGTTCACAGGAGTACTTTGAGACATAGTCAGATCAATAGTCGCCGTTCCAGGTTGCATTGTCTCTCCACCATTCGACGGGCGATTGAGGAGCACTTCTTTGCTCTGACTGAATGGCTGGGCGAAAGATACATCGTTCTCCGCCGAAGGTGCAACTCGGGTGTCGTCCTCGCTGTCATCCGTTGTCATTTTGCGAGCCGCAGCATATTCCCCTACCGCCTCACTGGATGCCGCGTCATCTGTTCGATGGATATCAGGACTGCTTGCTACTCGGGAAGAAATGGATTCGGCAGTGTCCTGGGGTGACGGAAGTTGTCCAGGAGTGTCTGCTTGCTGAATTCGATGATTCTGCGCAGGATCATCCAGGGAAGCTTCACTGCTTTCTACGTCAAGCTCGTCGGAGGATGATGGCAACGCTCTCTTGAACCGCTTCGAGAAGCGGCGAATCTTTGCATCCTCTTCCTCCTCTTCCTCCAACATGACGTTCTCTCGCTCCTCGTCCTCCCCGCTACTATTATCGTTTAATATATCAGCGATGGTGTTGCGGGAAGTTGCTGGGCCACGAACAAGCGCGTCAAGGTCAATATTTGCGTATGAAGGAATGGGGGTTGATGTAGTTTGATTCTTCTCATTTTCCAATTGCTCGTTGGAGTCATCAGATTCATCTTCAGTATCCTCGTTACTGCTGCCTTCGTTGACACCCTCCATAGTGACCTCGGATATTGGAGCCCCAACGGGAATGTTGGGTCTCCGAGACACAGGATTAGTTTTGTCAAGTGATGCTAATGTCGCATAATCAGGGAGCGAGGTATCTGCAACGTGACCCGAAGCGTCAGATGGTGTTTGTTGCGCTGCTTGAGCAGGAACCGATGATAAAAAGGTAGAATCTGCATTCACGTTTGATTTACGATTCTTCGCGGTTTCGTCACCACGTGACTTCAACAGAGTCTCCAACTCTTCGATGAGCTGTTCTCGATGGTCCGAGTCTTTTTCTTTGAGCTCGCGGAGGCGTGTTCTGATGGCATCATGTCCAGCCAAAATAATCGGACATTGATAACGAAGGTGAAATGGTGCTTTTAGACAGACCGGGCAGGGTAATAAGTCCGATTTTGTAGTTTTTCCTCTTGCGCTCTTGGACGCTATGGAAGATGTAAGCGAGGCCCGTCTCAGCCTAGGTGATGTAGGCAAGACAACGAGGTCGGTCTGTTCACGAAACGCAGAACTCTCAGGCTCTGCAGATTTCCGCCCGCTAGCCCTAGGTTGGGGATTTGCTGGATCTTGCAGCTTCCTCAACTTGGTTTTGGTTTTCTCGACAGGCCACACATATTTATCGATTTCCTGAGGTTGTGCTGGTGGCCATTCAGAGTTTGTCTCCTGAATGCGATTCGCTTTCTCGGGGACAGGATGCTTGGTAGGATTCTTTGCTAAAACCCTTGAGAAGGCAGCTTTGATAATTTCGTTGTCACGCTCAGTCGGAGGTTCCTTTTGCTTGCCTTTCGCAGACTTGGCTTTGGGGGAGACTATAATAAATGCATAGTTAGAATCTCACAGCCTAATTAGCAGAAATAGGACGGACCCTCATCATCCTGGTGAACTGACAATTCATTCGGTTTCTTTTTGCCTGTGGGCTTTTGAACTGGTAATAATGTCGGTGAGCATATAAGAGACCGGATTGCTACTGGCATCACCTGGGAAACGTGTTTGCCGTGCTAAGAAAAATTCCATCATCGACGGGACTTGCGAGAAAATGCATGCGGCCACTCACTGGAGTACTTAAGAACCGGTGCCATTATGTCCGTAACGACATCCACTGGATCTGTAGGTAAGTCCTCAAAGATTAATCAAGTGTGTTCAACGTTATAAAGTATAGACACACTGTTACGGCGTTTTTCGGCGGTGTTCTCCGTCAAATGCCTTTGCGCGGTTGCTTTGATGATTTTAAACCAGTGATATTCCCAAGATGAAGGTGATCAACATACCGCCCATGTTTGATATTGCTCCAGCCAGCTGCTCGGGAAATGGAGTTGACGAGGAACCGGACCTTTCAGTGCCTCTTATGCTCGACGACGTTGTCTCATGTATTTTGCGTTTTTGCGGACCAGTGACGGTATCTTCTTCATCATTAAAGAATATGGGGCCGACGCCTGATGGAGTTTTTTCCTCTGCGGTAAGGTTTTCTGGGGGGTTGGGAGTAACAGTCCCCTGGACATGTTGTGATGGCTTGGAGTCCTTCTTTCTCTTACCGTTTCGTTTCGGCGAGGGCTCAGGTTCTTTATGCAGAACGCCGAGAATGCCCGGGCGTGGTTCCTCGCCGCCGCCAAGGACTAACAGCACGTCCCGAAGTATGTTGTCGCGTTCAGTAAGAACATATGAGTCAGAAGCGGGGGGAGTGTCAACATTTTGAACACGTTCCGAATTGTTCTTCCGTTTCTTTCGTTTCGGCTGACCATCCGTATTTGATGCAGAAGGCGTGTTGGGCTCGAGTATACTTTTCCGCTTCCTACCGTCACCCGGAGGTGCATCGCTACTGGGATCATAAGGATCCGATCCGTGCCTTTGTGAGGGAGCTGAGGATTGCCGCTTCTTCTTCTTCTTCTTGACAATCTGACAATATAATGTTACTGCTCGCAAATGTTAATTGAAGAAAAATCTTACCTCGTGAGATTCGGGCTCGAGAGTGCCGGCAGCTGCAGGGATGACAGTTACCCGAACATCCACGGAGGGCATCGAATGTGCCAAAACACGAAAGGCTTCGAAATCATCATCTTTCGAATAGATGAATGATGTTGAACGACAAGAGTGTGCTAGACACCACAATACACCTTACCGTCCTCAAGGTCGACTGCTTTGCCTTCGCGTAACTGCTCAAGTTGAATGATGGTGTCAGGGGCAAGGTGTAGTTTCTGTCTGACTGCATCTTTTGTTTCCTCTAAAGATTCCTCTGGATATGGAATCACTGAGACGGCGTTTCTACAACGTTGTATGTCAGGAGAAGATTACCTTTGAGGAGCCTGTCGAAAGTTCTGTTTGCTGCGTGGTATGTAATCCTTGGTTTCTCCGTATCGCGTTTCCTCTTCTTGTCTTCCATCCTGGCAAGTTGGCAGAAAAGAAAAGTCACGATCGCCGTCTGGTGCAAACAGAAACCCAAGAAGCCAAAACAAACGTAAACAGATCTCCATCGTCTTGGACTCTTGGACAAACCTCTGGCTTGGCATGGCTGGTGTCAACAGTATGTCCGTCGTGGCCATCACACTCAACGACGTCCACATTATTATTAGATTCAGGATTTAGCCCGCACCTACCGGGCTTCAGGTATCAATTTCTCTCAAAAGCACTTGGTGCGACGATGTGGTTCTTCATATTCTATCGAGCACGGTGTGTGACGATCTACCACGTCTGCTTATCCTATTTAATACATATCCCCCGACAGCGAGGACGGCCCGAAATTCCTGGTAAGATTGTGACGCCTGGCTGGTTGATCCAAGAATTTGACGGCTGTACAGGGTTGGAAACACCCTTGGGAGAGTCACGGTCATGCCCATGCCCATGACACAAACGAGCACCACCATACCTCAATGTAGAACCCAACACTGATCAACGGAAGGCGGCTACCATTGCAGTGTGGGGCGGTGGGGCGGGGGAAGGAATTCCGTATTCTTGAAGCTTGAAGGAACCTTGCAAGCCTGAGGCCTGAGCCTTCCTAATGTCAATGCAACTTCAAGCTTCAAGCTTCAGTTGAAGCAGGTTTTTACTCGGTACAGGCTGAGAATGTTGCAGACAAATAAATACACATATTTTCTCCCACAAACTGCGAAAACGTTCTTTTATCCGTTGTCGATGTGGGGTTTCCATGTTGCCCGTTTCCTGTGAGTGATCCAGGTTCCTTTCTCCCTTGCTTATACAAGTTCGCCGTCTCGCTCTACCTCGCCTCAGCCGACGTGAGGCGCCTTCAGGCTTCACTAATCAATTCCGAATCGCTGAGGCCGGATTTTTGTGTGGCTTTTATTATTTTTAACGGCTTTTGCTATTTTTAGCCCGTCGTTTTACCGCACTTGGTGGCATCGTGAGGCGACGAAATCTTTGGTACAACGACTACCAGTGAGGGGACTCCAGGTAGTCTGGGTCCTTGTTATTGTCTGGTATGAACTCTGGGTGTTTTTCCGCTCCGTAGAACAGTGCGGATGGCCTGACACGGACCAGACCACTGTGCGATTGTCCCGAGGTCACACAAATATGACTGATACTAACCAGAACAAACCAGTCTCTATCCTCGTCCACATACAATGGCACTACTGCAGCACACGTATTGATTATTGCAGATCCACAAATCCTTGACCGTCACTCGTACCCCGGCCGGCCACCCATCTTCACATTCTTTACCCAACTGTTTGTTGATCTGAATTTACGGAAGAACTGGCGTGCGGCGCTTGGTACACGGCCCGATACCGTGGTCTTTTTGGGTGACATGATGGACGGGGGACGGTTGGCGATGTCGGATAGTGAGTAAGTAGTCCTCCATGCAGACTGTTCCTTACGGGACATTTGTATATTTCTCATTTTTATGATTCATGTGATGACCAACGTTTTGTTGATGTAGATACGAGATGTATTACCGGAGGTTCAAGAGTATTTTCAAGATCGACGCCTCTATCCCCGTGTACTACCTACCTGGGAACCACGACGTTGGGTATGCCCTTCCTGTTGTCTTGTATATCTCCGTTGGCTAACTGAGTTTTAGTCTGGGTGTTTCTTCCTCGTTTTCTGAGCATGCTCGTGACCGTTACAAGAGACATTTCGGTCCCTTGAATCACCAGGCTTCTGTGGCAAACCATACTATCCTCTTCTTGGATGCCCCTGGCTTGGTAGAAGAGGATTATCAGCGCAGAGGACGCAAACTTGACTTCGATCACTGGGAACCTATCTCTGGCGGGACAGTTGAGTTTGTAAAGTCTGCTACAAAAGGCAGGCAGATCTCTAAGCATGCCAGTCCCACCACATCATGACATTACACACTCCCTCTCTTCGTTCTAGGTCCGCAGACTAGTCCGGTAGTTTTATTCAGCCATATTCCCCTGTCGAGGCCGGATGGCACGCCCTGCGGCGCTCAGAGAGAAAGAGGAACCATTCGGGCAAACATCGGCTTTGGTTACCAGAACACCCTCGGGCCTGCTACCACACATTTCTTGCTGCAGAAAATCAGGCCCTCGATCATATTCAGGTTAGCCCCATTATGAATACAGCTTCGACCAACTGACCTGTGGTTCCTAGTGGGGATGACCACGACTACTGTGAATATACGCATCAGATTCTGTCGGATGACGGTAGGTCAATCGCAGTGCGCGAGGTCACGGTCAAATCCCTATCCATGGCTATGGGCATCAAGCGACCCGGCTTTCAACTTCTTTCCCTGACACCCCCCACACCATCCCAACCTGTGCCCCAGATGCCATCAGACAAGATATGCCTGCTTCCCGACCAACTCAACATCTACTTATCGATCTATATTCCACTGCTTGCAATGTCACTCCTCGCCCTCCTCGTATCCAACATTTACCGTACTCGCTGCATGCATCGCCGACACACAATAAGATCATCACTTTCTTCACCAGAGGACATAGTCTTGGTCTCTTCCGGGCCTGGCGCAAGCGGAGATGTCAGATTACGACTGGACGTGGAGAGTAACATCGAGGAACAGTGGACACAGGTATATACCACTAACGAAGAGGACTCTTCATCGTACTCCTTGCCGCCCCCCGTAATGGCCAGTCTTCATTCTGGTAGAATTCCACACCGTTTCCGTGCACCTACCTCTTGGTCTTTCACCTTGCTGGGCAAACGTCGTCGTTTAAGAATACCGTATTCTTGTTCTGCCATAATGCGAAACGTTGTGGCGTGGCTTCCTGCACGTCGGCCTAGGAGTGTGCCCAGAAAGCCTCGTCAAAGAGGCTTGATGGGCGGCTTTTTGTGCGACATCAGGGACGTTGCGGGACTTCCTCTTGTTCTTTTTGCATTGATTACTTGCTGGATGTTCATAGATGGTTAATGTTATACTCTCAGGCACAAGAAAATTAATGTGTACGTGATCAGACCTGCCGCCTGTGTGTCTTGAAGCGACAGCTGTGAACCTTTTTTTTGATACACGTTCCACAAGCATGTCCAGAGCATTCGCAAATCTTTCTCCAAGGACTGTAGTACTTGCAGGCAATTAGGCGAGGTTCATAGCCGGGTTCTGATGCAGGGTGTACGACTTTGGCGCGCGCAAGCCGATTGTTTATTGAAATAAATTGGCGCCAGAAGCGATAAGGTTGCCAGCCCGTAGCCCAACGGCGGACGAGAAGCAACCGAATTAACAGGGCAAGGGACCACGATTGTTCTGCTGGAAGATTACTTACGTGCAAAAGCCTCATTTTATATGCATGCACGTTTGTCGTGTCCTCGACAAAATCAGCAGCAATCAGCAGGAACAACAACTCCCCGACCTCAGTTTACTACCCTCAACACTTCCCTTCATCGCTCGTCGTCGTTATCGCCAGTTCCACCGTCACCCACCCGAGTCGCCCACAGAAAGTCGTGGATTTGCGAGCCCATAAGTGAAGAACCATCCGAGATAGGATTAGAGGATAATTTCGAGCAATATCATCGTCATCATCGCCCTCGCGCCCCTCTCGCTCGCGTCCAATCAGCACCTCAACTCATTTCTACAACCACCACTCAGCCTATTCACATTCACAATCTGAAGTGGGTTTATCGTCGTTGCTTTGACAATGCTCTTAACCCTCCATACCAGCAGTATGACATCCAACAGCGAGTACCATCGCATCAGGGGCACAAGCCACATCGATTTTAAAACGGCTACCACGGGCGTCGCTGCCAAAGCTATGCGTAATGAGATCAGCCATCTCGTCGGGACCGTGGATGATCCTCAAACCAAGAAGGTAGCTGACTTGCTTCGGCTCTGCCTGCATCACAACCACTAAGTTATTATCGAATCTAGGCATTCGACACCGAGATGCAATCCTTTTTCTTTCTCTTCACCCGCTATCTCGCTGAACGCGCGAAGAGCCAGGATCTGTAGGCGATCTTTTCCATACCGTACAAGATTCTCATTGACAAGCGGTGCAGCAACTGGGAACTCATCAACTCACCTGCTGAAGACCAGATTGTCCCCTACAACAAACTTCCAAAGACAACCGACAACCTGAACTTGAACAAATTGGCCGTGCTCAAAGTGAATGGAGGCCTTGGGACATCGATGGGTCAGTCTTTCCACTGTACTATTGGGGTCCAGATCTTTAATGTTTATTAGGTATGACCGGGGCTAAGAGTGCCCTCGAAGTGAAAAACGACATGACCTTCCTAGATCTCACTGTGCGCCAAATCGAGCATCTCAACACCACGCACCGCGTAGATGTACCCTTGATTCTCATGACCTCCTTCAATACTCACGAAGACACCCTCCGCATCATCAAGAAGTACGCGAACCAGCAGCTGCGCATCACCACGTTCAATCAGTCTAGGTACCCCCGTATCTTCAAGGAAACCTTGTTACCTTGCCCGAAACGGGCAGACGACGACAAGAAACACTGGTACCCACCCGGCCATGGCGATCTTTATAATGCCTTGTTGCATTCGGGTGTGTTGGACCAGCTGTTGTCAGAGGGTAAGGAATACTTGTTTGTGTCCAATTCAGACAACTTGGGTGCCATGTGAGTCCATATGTATCTCCGAGATGTGCGAACTGTAATGCTTACGGCTTGTGCAGTGTCGACGATCGTATCTTACAGTACATGATCAACTCTCAGGCCGAGTTCCTAATGGAAGTCACCGATAAGACCAAGGCCGATATCAAGGTCATCTTTCTTGGGCCTTTCTTATCTGTTCAGGTTGATTGATTGGACATTCAGGGAGGAACTATCATTGACTACGAAGGCTCCATCCGTCTGCTTGAAATTGCACAAGTTCCGTCGGAACATGTCGAGGATTTCAAGTCTGGTAAACCTACAATTAACCATTCTTTTATATCGACGCTCATCGCCGCGAATAGTTCGCAAATTCAAGATCTTCAACACGAACAACCTGTGGATTAACTTGAAGGGTAGGTCTTTGATGTCTCCGTAGTGACAAGTTCACATTAGAGCTGTCACAGCTCTTAAGCGAGTTATGGAGACAGAAGGAATGGAGCTGGAGATTATTATCAATCCGAAGACGACCGAAGACGGCCATGCCGTCATACAGGTGCGTGTACCTTTTACCTTACCCACCATCACACTCAACTGCTCTGCTCAACAGCTCGAAACTGCGGCTGGTGCTGCGATCAAGCACTTTAAGAACGCAGTCGGTATTAACGTTCCTCGCTCACGCTTCTTGCCTGTGAAGAGTTGTTCGGACCTTTTGCTCATCAAGAGCGATATCTATTCCCTCGAGCACGGGCAGCTGGTCATTAATAAGGAGAGGATGTTCGGCACGACGCCGGTCATCAAGCTTGGCGACCATTTCAAGAAAGTGAGCTTGATCGCAACTGCGGACGGTTCGACTGACGGATGGATGCTTGCTTGCTTAGATCCAACAATTCCAAAAGCGTTTCAAGAAGATTCCCAGGATACTCGAACTCGATCATTTGACTGTCACTGGCGATGTCTATTTCGGACGGAATGTTACCCTTCGCGGAACCGTCATCGGTGAGTTCTGCGCTTGACTTGGCGGTGCGCACCAGTATTCACTTGGTTTTCCAGTCGTCGCCAACGAGGGACAGAGAATTGACATTCCTGACGGGTGCATCCTGGAGAACAGTACGTCATGCCTTTGTGCTTGCTTGGAAGCCGGATGTAATCGGACTCTTCTTCATATTAGGATTGTTATCTGGGAATTTGAACATGATCGTACGTCGACCCAGTTGTATATGTTTTGTAACGATCTCATTTATGTCTTGGCGCGGCAGGAATTGTGATGCTGTGCTGACCTCGTCATACTGAGTAGAGCTGTCTATAGACAGACGAGGAAGCTGTTTTGTGATAAGTATGACATCGCGGCTGATGCCAAAGAAAAATAGTCCATTTGTATACTCTAGGCGTTGCACTCCCCTCTCAACTTCCTCCGATCCAGTCTTACGTTGTTGATACAAATAATACAGAACTTCACTGCAATTGCAAGTCCCAAGACACTCTCAAACCACTATCACTCAACGAAAACAACTTGTATGATTGCTTGATGAGAGAACTTGGAGGAGTAGCAGTATTCTTGCCAGTGAAAGGGTATACAAATGAACGAGCCATGCATTCAAACAGGAAAGATTGACAACGCGATTAACCGAACCTAGAGTTCCTGAATGAGAAGCAAATCAGTGGCTGCCCAGCAACAGTATTGGCAAATGCTAACGATAATGTTCAATTTGCCTGAAAGAAGTCCTAACAGGAGGTAGGAGTGTGTCAGATATACGCTCATCACGACGAGGTTGCACAGAACGTACGGTTTTCCAAGATGCATCCATCCGGAATGTCGACTCTCTCGCCCTCGTTGGCTACCACTTCACCAAAAGGCAACACATGAGTCGAGTTAGAGCAACACAACAAATAAATCCAATACGCGAAAGCAGTACCAATGACAGTTCCACTAAGCGTCACATTCCGCCCAAAGTAGACGTCTCCAGAAACAGTGAGATGATCAAGTTCGATGATGTTGGGTATTTCCTTGAACCGTTTCTGGAATTGTTGGATCTACCAAGGGTACGAATTTATCCATTGGTCAAATAATCCTATTCCACAACCCATGATACCTTTTTGAAATGTTCCCCAAGCTCGATGACGGGAGTTGTATCGAATATCCTCCCTTTGTTCATGACAAGGCGGCCATTTTCCAATGAGTAAACGTCACTCCTTATGAGGAACAAGTCCGAGCAGCTCTTGACGGGTAGGAAGCGGGAACGTGGAACGTTGACGCCGCCTACATTCTTGAAGTGCGTGATTGCAGCGCCGGCGGCTGTCTCCAGCTGCAGAACGATTAGCCTCTACCATGTACATACGAAATGGATTTTCGCACTTGGATGATCGGATAACCATCTTCGGTAACTTTGGGATTGACGATGATATCTAGTTCCATGCCTCCGTTGTCCATGACTCGCTTGAGCGCTGTGCAAGTAAGAAGACGGGGTCAATTGTGTCGCAATCAACGGACTCTGAAACCGACAGACCTTTCAGATCGATCCACAGGTTGTTCGTGTTGAAGATCTTGAACTTCCTGACTAATAAATATATATACCGTGGTCAGAGGGAAGACAAATTCGTAGTGGAGACATACTTGATTTGAACTCTTCCACATGCTCAGGGGCGACCTGGGCTATTTCGAGGAGTCGAATTGAACCATCGTAATCAACGAGAGTTCCTCCCTGCCAGGTGAAAAATGCGTCAAAAGACTCAGGAAGCCGGAATCAAATCAAGAGACTTACTTTAATGTCCGTCTTCGTCTTGTCGGTAACCTCCATCAGGAATTCAGCCTGGGTGTCAATCATATGCTGGAGAATGCTCTGATCCACACTGTTTCAAACACCAGAATGAGAAAAAAATACACATATGCACGAAAACAACGATTTGCAGAGTCACAGGAGTCTGCCGGAAACACTAACACAGCACCCAGATTATCTGAATTAGAGACAAACAAATACTCCTTTCCGTCCTTCAGAAGCTGATCCAGCACACCAGAACGCATCAATGAATTGTACAAGTCCCCATGGCCTGGCGGGTACCACCATTTCTGTTCGTCTTCTGCGGTTTTTGGGTTAGGAAGGAGCGATTCGGCTACAATCCTCGGATATCGCGATTGATTGAATGTCGTAATGCGGATCTGTTGGTTTGCGTATTTCTTGACAATGCGAAGGGTGTCTTCGCAGGTATAGAATGAGGTCATAAGGATGAGCGGGACGTCAACGCGGTTTGTGATGTTGAGATGTTCGATCTGGCGTACGGTGAGATCAAGGAACGTCGAGCCGTCTTTGACTTCTAGAGCACTCTTCGCCCCTGTCATACCTGTGGCCGTTGTCACCATTTATGCCAACACGGGTTATATGAACAGGACTGACCCATTGAAGTACCGAGACCACCGTTCACCTTCAGCACGGCTAGTTTGTGAAGCGAAAGAGGATCCACAAGTTCAGGTAATTGATTGTATGGCAATATTTGCTCCGTAGTAGGTGATCTGATGCGTTCCCAGTCACTGTGCAACAACGAATGTCAGAAAAGTGTCGCTCAAAAGGTGGAAGGAGAGTATACGTGCAGTTCCTGAGCGTTGGCCTTCTCATCCTGGAAACGATTGAAGAGGGAGGAGAACGTTTGCATCTCAACATCAAAACTCTGCGTAAAGGAAGTTACAATTATGGGAGATCCCATGAAATGAAACCAAAAAACCAACCTTTCTCGTAACCGGATCTGAGATAGTATTGACAAGTCGATTGAGCTCACTACGCATTGACCGGTCTACATTAGCACCTTTGCTGGAGTGCCTCATATTTCGCCGGCGAAACGGCCAAACACGGTATTGGAAGAAAACCATGATGGAATGGAAGAAGAGATGGATGGATGGAGAACGATACTGAAGCACCCTTTATTATGGCAAGTCGAAACTAAAACGTTCCAACGGCATGGTGAACCTGCGATGATCCCAAGCTGCGGTGCTGCGAAGATGTTCGTGGTTTTCGAGTAGTTAGAGTTCTTGGTGCGAAGTTCCGGGCGGCCAACGCATGTATCAATCATGGTTCTGGAAGTAATAAGCGGATGGTCACGGTGTTCCTCGGAAGAATCTTTCTGATTTCGCCAAATGGGTCAGCATTGCACAGGACAACTTCGCAACCTGTTGTCGAGGGGAATGGGAGTTTATGCATCACACCGAGCGAAGGAGAAAAGGGGCGCTGCCAAGAGTCCGGAGGACGTATGTACAACGCCAGTTCAGAACGAAGATTTTGTTGCGCAGCACAACACGCGAACTGGAAGTGGGTAAACAGTGTGTTCCACATGCTGGGGGTGGATTCACATATGAAGAGATAATCTGAGAACGTAGCAGGAGCCGCGTTGGAGAGCTGTAATCGAGTAAGGCCTGCAAAGGCTGATGTCTCCGGCAAACAGCGACTAGAACGGTCATAGAAATGCCCCATTGCCAGACGAGGAGTCAGAATTGGCCCCGAGGAGTATGTGAGGCTCAGCCGCCGTGCAGTGTATGTGTGGTAAGGGCCGTATCCGTTATGTAACCGACTACTATGCCCTCATCTACCAGAACACCATCTGCTCCCCCCGAAACCCCCCGACTTATACTCAATCCCAAAAGTCTATAAAATCAAAAAGACTGACCGCAGTGCGTCAGTTTTTTCCTCCTTCAGATATTGACTGAAGTCCACGATCAGGAAACAGGGCATTCCATGTACAACAGTGATGGCAAACGAAACACCTGCTATCAAAGTGCGGAACGCATCTCGCTTGGTGCGGAAGTTGTCTTGCACGAAGCAGATTTTGACGAGGTCAAGGCAGAATAGGCTCGCCGCTTGCATCTGTGCCCCCGTACGATGACCCACTGGTCATCGCAGGTCAAGAGACGCTAAACAGTTGACGGACTCCGAGAAACTGGAGGCTATTCACCGCAATCGGTGGTGATGGTTTGATTGCTTGCCGTCACACGAATTGTGGACATCGTCAGAGGTTGGTCCTTTCAGTGCTGTAAAGCTTGTCGGCGAGGACAGGATAAACAACATTCACTCCGTAAGTTGACAATGATGAGCACTGTGTTGCTATCAAAGACATCTTTGAAGGTAAGGAGGTACAACAACATCACTCGTCAGCTTTAGCTTACGAAGTCATAGAGACTTGTTCCATTACCGTAACCCGCAGGCACCCTGGACCAGCGACTCTAAAGCGTTATATCACTACGAAGCAGAAGAAAAAGGTAATCATTACCTCCGGCTCGTATTTTTTGTCTCATTCATGTTGCAGCCACCTGAATGTAGTGCAGGGTGTACTCTCAGCGATCGAGAAAGAAAACATGACTGGCCAGATATCAGCGATGACAAGATGGCAAAGAGCCATGCCTACTACGTGATCGGAGGATGTTCAGTTGTCCCCAATGAACGACTATTCCCGTTGGTGAGTTATAGACGTTGAATGTTACTTGCTTATAACGGCTCAACATATGATAGAATCGCCGGAGTGGCTAGGTGTTCCTCGTAAGTTCCTAATGGGGTTGCACAAAGGTGGATTATCTCCTTATTCCATTACCGAATCACGGTGCAGGTAAGATTCATTGCTACCACATTTCAATCATTGTGAACCTTATCGTTACAGATGTTGGAAAGGTCCTAGCAAGCATGCAGGTACTATGTCGAATTCAACGAGTTTTTGACTCAACTCAACTACGCGTATGTGGAGGAGACAGAGTATTGATCTATTTTCCCTCATAATACTGGGTCTCCCGATACAAGAATAGCAGCATCTGATTTTATTGCAATTACTTGTCCAAACATACGCGGGAATAAAACGGAGGTGCAATCGAAAATGATGATCCAGAATCCGGAGCAGCTAAGCGTACGAGGGTAACATTGAAATACATGTCGTAGCCGTTGTAGACGTCCAGACACCGTCAGAGTTGGCTGTAGTCGTTGGACATGAGCCCGTCGACGCCAATAATGAGGTTGGTTGGTTAAGATTGGAGTTAAACACGATCCACGACTTCGCATTCACTGGACGCCATAGTTCAAAGTTAAGCGATAAGAGCGCGATGTTGAGAGAACAGGACTTTCTACGGTCGACGAAGAGTTGGCGGTTACGACGTATAATTGTATTGGCTTCTGACCAGAAGCGTTGACACATATTTAAGGGTGTCGGTCGGGTACTCTCGTTAATTCCGAGTAGTGGGCAGGAGTTGGCGTATATGCATGATGTTCCGAGAAAAAATGTAGTGGACAACTTGGTGGCAAAATGATACAGAGAGGGATGTTGGCCAAGGCTCAGGTCATATGCCGAACCGTCGTCCCCTGGAACGGAAGATGTTGTGTTGTGGACGTCGAGACCGTCAGAACTAATTCACCGCAAGAGCACTGTTGTGATAGAAGGGTGTCCATCAAGGCAACAGGGAATGCAGAGTCAGAAATATAGGGGGGAGGTTGACAAATGTCGAAATACGACCCACATCCATCAGGTTTGTTCCCGCATTTTTTGCTGTGGCACAACAGCCAAGTGGGGACGGGAAGGGGGCCAGGCTGAGATAAAGTATGGGCAATAAGCCGGCATGGTGAAATAATTGACGGAGACGACGGTGATTTAGAGGTTGGTTGGCTTGTCGGGGTTTGTTTTTCGGATTCCAGGCCTAGGGTTGGGGCCACCGCCTTTCAAGTTGTCGCTTGAGGGGGACTCTGACAGTACAATCTCATCTTGCTCAGCTTCGATGGCTGCGGCGTTGTTCTCTGTCGATTGTCTTGTCTTGTCTTGTATTGGGGAGTCGACGTCAACCCTCCGTTGGGGTAGCTTGGCTTCTTGGCGACGATATCCCTAGATTTTGACCAGTTCACCTGCAACGCCACCTAAATTTCACTAGCCTTTGGCTGGCGAGACCCAAGTAATTTGCGACGATGTTCCTCACGAGGACAGCACCGACATCAAAATCCAGATGGCCAGAGGCTCAGTTGTTCTTTTCCTCTTGCACTCGGAGTGTCTTCAGGTGACATCCTACGGTTTTTCACCGTTTCCTACGGTCGTAAGCTTCACACTCACGATCTGGGAGAATTTCGGATTTCGTGACCCAGCGCCGCTCGGGACCGAGGTTGGGAAATGTTTGGTGAGTAGTCCCTCTCCGTTCCCTATTTTCGGTAGAGAATTTTTTGCAATGGCTATCAGACGGGATCTTGTCTTGCGGTCATTTTGAGTGTAATATGCTTGACATAATGGTTGGCGGAGGAGGGGACCGACGCTGGTGGCAGTCATGAACCGTCTTGATGTCTTGGTCACACTCTTGTGGTTTTCCGGGCATTTTCTGGCACTTGCATGGATTCATTGAGTGATTTGTTTCGTTTGTGATGGCTGAACTGCCCTTACCACAGGAGTGACACGATGTGTTACATATCGTGACATTCGTGACATTCGTGACATTCGTGACATCGAATGAGTCACACTTGAATGGAGAAGCAGCAGTTTTGGGTGCGAATCATTGGGATTTCAGCTTTATAGAGTGGTTATTGGTCGCTAATGAGGCAACTGCTCGCGTTGTGACCGCACAGATAGTCCGGAGAAAAGACCGTAGGCTGCTCAGCTACGAATGGCCTTGACTGATCATCGATCATGCGCGAACTTCGGGACTTCTGAGTGGCCCAAGTGTCCATTTGTCTGCGCTGTGGATCCATCGTTTTAGTGCCGCATTCTTGTAGCCGTTGTCGAGGAAACTGATCGACGGGGAGAGGTCGAGCAATCAGAAGTTGGCCGGACGGAAGCAATATTGAAAATTATTGACCCTCATTTTGTCAAGTTCCGTGCCTCGCATTGGGCAAAGCTCTATCTCAATGTGGATCTCCGTTGCTCGGTCCCCCTTTTTTTATGCCCACAAACTCTTAAAAAACACTTGGGGCTTCGTCTTCTTTTCTACCTCGCTCTTTGGCTCCCCTCTCCTCGTCCACATTTCCAACCTCATTTATTTCAATGAGAGCGAGAACCTGCGAACCCAACCTGCCTTCCTTTTCGCTCGTGATGAGTCGCGCCATGTATCCGCCATGGTCGCCCCCCTGTCGCGCTTATAGCTTAGTACGATCCCATCCACACTTGGGACGCCTGTCTCCGCGACATGAAATCCTGATGGTGAGCTATGATTCCGTTACGCTACATCGAGTGTTGCTCCTAATATACCCTCAAGCGAACCGTTGATCGTCGATATGAGGACGACGGCTCCCTTACAACTACGGTGAGTTATTTCGAAAGTCCACCATTGGGTCTAATTTCCCATGCAACAATAGCTTACCACCATCGGAGAAGCAAGTGCAGTGGTTCTTGATGCACCCATATCTGCGAAATTTGATAGTAACCACCAAGGAAAGGCTCGACGTTTCTCGTTGCGGATCGTGGTAAAATTTATGTTTTATGTGGTATGTTGATTCTGATGCTACGATTGGCATAGGGTTTGGCATTTGCAGTCAGGCGGAAGCTCCAACGCAAAAACCAGGCTTAATCAGACTCGACGTTTGACAAAAATCATAATCAGGTGTTGGTACATGTACAATGAGCATTAATATTGACTTCGCTGCAATACTGGATAATTTATCTTCTTGACATGATAGACTGGTATTCGATGAGCACACAATTTTCCTTCGGCAAGATATTGAAGACGCGCATTATGTGGTGAGTGGTATTGCCGAGTGCTAGTAATCGGGGAAACAAAACACCAGAATACACGCCGTCCAAGTTAGTTTATGATGAGATATCGCTGATGGCGCTAACTAAGGAAGTATGAAATATCGAACGAGCAGCTGCAGATTGCACTCACCAAGTGAACTAACGTTTCCCCCCTGCCTTACTTACATTGTCTGCAATAACGTAGGCGGTGAAGGCGACGACTGCGATTCCAATATGTAGCTTTGTTATGACATGTTAGAAAACTTGCCAACCTGCTGAGGATGATTTCATCAAACATATGGCACAGGAGCAATTCAGATACATAACTATATTTGAAGAGCACCTCTGATTGCCAAATTTGGTCAACGCTGGGAACCCACGCAGGATAATGTAGATGAGTATCTCGCGCACTGCAATGATATGTGTCAGCTAAAACCGCAGAACTTTGACGAGTTAAGTCTGTTACCGAGCTTGCGAGTTCGTGCTCCCTAATATATTGTTGTTATAGTCGTGTCAAAATCTTGCATGCAGCTCATGCCGCGATCATGTGTCTTGTAAACTGCAAGTTTGCACTGCAACCTGACCACATTCAGTTGGCAATCATGGGGAGGCACAATGACCTGATGTAAGTAATCCGAACAAGCTTGCTGGCATGACACTTATTACGATGATTGGCAGACTGGCAGCACATGCCACCCCCAGCGCCACTCCTACGACACATCCTTGTGAACCGCCGCTCTCCAAACCAACAGTCGATCCGAGGAGACCCACCATCGAAGAACTCCGATTGTTCCAAAACCCTGAAAATCTGCACGGGAAACAATTTGTCCTGGCTCCTGATACAGATGAGTCCATGATGTATGAGGTGATTGGCTACTCCAGGTTGAGGGACAAGTCGGTTCAGTACAGCGTGCTCTTCGACGATTGTGCCGATCCTATCATTCTCGACACTGTAGAAAGTTGCACTTGCTGGAAGATAGTGTTTACCTACCGGTTTGATAAATTATATATTCTTTTCATCACTGGAAACATCCATTCCACTGCATTTAGAGTCAGAATCGCCCAGTGCAGCCATACGATGGGAATATTTTTAATATGGCTGATGCTGACCGTCGGAAAGGTTTTGTTATAAACTAGCGATACAAGTCATGTACCGATGAAGCACACGGGTATGTCCGGGCGGTGATTCAAATTTGGCAAACCTAACCTTCCTGCTGATCATCCACATACTCGCAGACTCTCCGACATGAGTGAGCTACCCAGTCTTTCTTTGACTTAGACTTACCTGTTTGCCATAGGTATCTCTCGCTCATCTCGCCACAAGCGATCCCCAACTGGCGCTCAGCGCGCACACTACCGCAAAAAGAGAAAATTCGAACTCGGACGTCAACCCGCCAACACCAAAGTTGGCGCGAAGCGTATTCACACTGTGCGTGTTCGTGGTGGAAATTTGAAGTACCGTGCTCTTCGTCTTGATGGTGGTAATTTTGCTTGGGGTTCGGAGCATGTAACGAAGAAAACGAGGATTATCGCAGTGGTGCGTGCAAAATCATCGTAGCCGCTTATGATCCTGCAAGCAACAATGTCTTCAACTGAGTATTTGTTTTCAGGCTTACAATGCTTCCAATAATGAGCTTGTCCGAACGAACACTCTCGTCAAAGGCGCCATTATCGTGATTGATGCGACTCCCTTCCGACAGTGGTACGAATCTCATGTCTGTACCAAACAAATTCATTCTTCCTCCCCCCCTCGAGCTAACACGTTAATGAATGATAGTATGCGCAACCTATAACAAAGAAAGGAAAAGTGCAGCAAGCCGACTCCCATGCTGAGGTGAAAACGTTGTCAAACCACGCACAGCGGAATCTGGATGAGAGGAAGAAAGGTTTTTTTTTTTTCAACTCCCTTCATGTACCTTGGGCCGATTCCATGTTCTTTCAGATGCCAAGATTGACCCGCTACTTGAGACTCAATTCGCCGCTGGTCGTTTGTATGCAACCATCTCCAGTCGACCTGGCCAGTCCGGCCGTGCGGATGGTTATATTCTTGAGGGTAAAGAGCTTGAAGTAAGCTGTTGTTCCCGATATATCGTCTCTTGGACTCACACCCTTGTCTGCTCAGTTCTATCTCAGGAAAATCAGGACCGGCAAACAGAAGCACGGTCATACCTAGCGGAGATGAGCGAAACCACACGCTACTAACCCATGGCGAGGGACATGTGGCCACCGTTGATAAAATAACATGTTGCCTCATTTGTTGTATGACAGTCATGCTTTCTCGTCGCTTTATGCGTGCACAATCCTCAAAGTAGCAACTGTTGCTTTCAACAACGTTGGTCAATTTCAAGTAACAATAATTTGCCATGGCCACCCTTGTTGGAACTGTTGACTTTCGTTGCCTTGGTTCTGTCAGTGTCAGACTTTGTCACATCCCAACGCCCCGCGCAAGCACGACGTCCTAGCATTGGATCATTCAAATTATTCATTCGATGGCTTCGTTCAGCGGTACCGTGTTCTTGCACGTAGTATAGGTGCGTCTTTCCGGGGCAGTACCTGTGGTCAATGATCCAGGCGGTGTAAATCTGTCTATTACACCATTTCTGCCAATCCTGGCGTTTCAAAGCGCTCGACTAGTACTTACAAGTGGTTTGACGTGCAGTGCCGCAGCATCATGGCAATGTAGGTCCACTATAAAGCTATATAAATACCTTGAATCTTGATCATGAAAGAGATCAACTGCACCTTGCTGGAAGGGGTTGCCGAGAGCAATGAGCGAGAGGCAAAAGAAATTATTTATTGTAAGAGCCAATTGATGGTGGTGGCCTAATACAAGGCCTCATGACACTGAAACGGGATCACGTAATGGTAAGATTTTGAAGGCTGTCATTCTCTCCCTTGCCGTCGCCTGGTTCCTGCCTGCAATCTTTCTTTCCGCCCTCTTTTGACCCCCACTTTCACAGGCCCCGACTTCCTAGGAAGTCCAGGTGACCCTCTCTCTCAATGGCACCTGCCACGTCGAGCAATGTCGTGTCTCAAACGAAAGGAGCCATCCCTTGGCGTCCAACAAAGATCATGAACATGCGCGACTTGTCCAAGGACGACGACTTCCTCAGCCATCTCCTGGTGGAAAAGCTCGGCACTGGAGTGGTACCCTTACTCGTCCACAAGATGGATTCTTCTCGGAGGCTGCCCAAGACGAATGCTGACGACCTTTTGCAGATTGTCCGACGCGTGAGTTCGCGTGTATTCCTTCTGAGCCAGTGATTTACGCGCGTTCTGAATGCATTTTTTTTTCTTCTTGTAAAAGAACATCGTAACAAGGAGTCCTGTTCACATTGCCACCCGCCAGGCCGTTCACGAGCTTCTTACGTATGTCCATCTATTTCCACCACTGCCTTTGCGTGCTAATCGCTATTCTAGCCTCCCACCTATTCGCTACTACTTGAAGTCTTATACACAAAAGCAGATCAATGCTTTTGCTACGTACGTTCTGTTCCGCCATGCATTCCCTTTCCACTCAATGCTGCTTTCGACGTAGCCACGCTTCACGTTACTTTGAGCTTTACCATCCAACGGGATCAATCGAAATCGCGCATACCTCACGGTACTCCCACCGGACTGGCAAATCAGAACTGTGCATCCTCGCCACACGCGCCATCGTTTCAGGCGCAGTGATATCTGAACTCAAGGGTTCAATGGCCAATCTCACACAGGAAGAAGACAAGGAACTCAAGCGAACGGATCTCAGGAACTGTGACATACGTCGGGATTTCAGCGTCATTCACTCCAAGCAAATGAAAAAGAACCATCTTTTTTTGGGTCCTGCCCGGTTTGTCAATGTGAGTACACGCTGCGTGCCGGGGGTTCAATTCATTAAGATGTGGGTACAGCATGACTGCAACAACAACTGCGAACTTTTTCGTGAAGGGAAATACATCACTTTCAGGGTCCTCAGAGCCATAGCTATCGGCGAAGAAATCACAGCCCACTATGGAGATGGCTATTGTGAGTCCTTTAGACTTTGGTTGCTTCATCTTACACCAATCTTCTTTTTTTCTATTTAGTTGGCCGGAAAAACCGACACTGTCTTTGTGAAACTTGCGAGAAGAGTGGCAAGGGCGGTTACGCACCAGACCACTCTGATAGTGAGATCCATTCGTACTCGGAATCGGAATCAGACTCCAATTCCGGCACTGATTCAACGGATTCCGGATTGGAGGGCGAACAGGAGGAACACAAAAAAAAAACAGCCCTTAACGTCAATGAACGGAGAACCCGAAGGGGGGTGTATGCCATTCTGCAGGAGCAGGACGATGAGAGTGATGAGAGCGACGATGACGAGACGAATATGCCTCTCGCTGGTGCCAAAGACATACCGATGGACGGGGAGATCGAACTGGAGGTCGAATCAGAAACATCATCGGAACTGACTTCGTTGTCCTCCACCAGATCGTCATCTAATCTTTATGCAGGTACCTCGCTCGCTGCTGGTTTGATGACCCCAGATCCCGAGGCTGCTCCACCGTCGTCTGTATCTTCACTCACTTCATTATCATCCCTCGGTGACCAACCGACTGCATCAAGAAGTACACCTTCTACCCCGTTCAGATCCATCATAGCCACTCGCCGGCAAAAGGCACAGGCTGCCGCGCAGAGTACTAATCATGGTTCAGCTGCATGCTCCCAAAAGTTCGTGACCCCGCCTCTCACGGAGGATACGGCCTCGCAGGTTGGCACGTCTAGTTCCAAAATGCTAACGCGCTCTTCGGCGTCATCGGCTACCTCCACGAAAATCCGGCCCAAATGCAAAGGGAAGTCATATACGCCCATGACCACACCCTCAAAGGACAAAGAAAAGGTGGTCAAGAAAGAGGAGCCGGAAGCAAGGGTTTTGCGCGCACGACCGTCCTCACTTCCAAACTCTACTGATGTGGCAAAGACACTCCCGACCAAACCAGAAATCCCCAAAGGCTCCGATGGAAAACCGCTGCCCACGTGTATGACATGTTCGAGTATCTTACCCGTGATATCCGTGGACTCGCAGGTAGTATGGGGACTCGGAATTGAGAGTTCCCCACGGAAAGGCAAGAAACGTAAACGACAGGATTGCCCCAGGTCAGCTCCCTCAGCGTTCTGTAGTGGCTTTCGTATCTGATCCGCACGTCTTTTTTTTTTTTTTGGGGGGGGGGGTAGATGTATACGTCATTTTGCCATTTATGCTCAACCTTGGCCGTCGCGCATTCCCGGACATGGCGCTGCTTTTCTGCCCACCCCTCGAGAAGAAAGTACGCCTGTTGATGTACTGACAAAACGGGTAACAGACAAAGGGTTGCCTACCTTGGACAGAAAATTAGTGGATGCTGCCTCAACGTCTGGGAGTCAGGACACTCGCGAAGAACGACCCACAAAGAGGCGTAAAACGGAACCGGGACCTGTGGTCGAGATGTCCACCAAGGCTAAGCAAACGCTCTTTGGTAATGGACGGCCTGGACGACCGAGTCTTTCAAGCACCAGGGCGGAGGAAGACGAGCCGCCGAAACGTAAGAGGGGTAGGCCTCGTTTGTCATCCCCACGGCCGCAAGAAGTTAAAACTGAGGTCCAAAGTGACAAGGTTCTCATGAAACGGAAGTCTTTGGCGGTACAAAACCAGCCAAGAGACTCCAATGGACGGTTTGGCAAAAAAGGCAGTTCAAACGGGAGATTCACAAGGAAGAGGTTCACACAAAGGTCTGGAAACGCAATGCTTTCACGAGCGCAGAGAGCAATAGAAAGGGGGAAGGTCAAATCGTGGTTGGAGCGCAAGACGGAGGATCGTGATTGTGACTCCCGGAAGTCCATTTCACCCCATCGAAAAAGAAGCATTTTTGATTTGGAGGAGCAAGATCGTGCTAGCAACAAGGCTCGCCATCCTGTCGAAAAGGAATTGACGTTGGCGAATGATCTTCCCTCTGCGGTAGGAGGGTCGGCGTATGGATTCAAGGGTATGGGCCTCTTTCGGTCACCCAATCCCATGAGTTTTGCTCGGCGAACGTGGATATCTCTGGCAAATCCGTCAGAACCCCACATCACTCGCACGGAGTTGGAGCGGACGATCGATCTAGCGACGACCTCAGGAGAGGAGACTGATCTTCCTGTGACACCGGAGGATCTCTCACCTTCAGCCATGGTTTCTAAAGTTCCTGGTTATGGATCTAGCAAGGGCGGGTCTTTAAAGCGACCCTATGATACCGACAATGACGACCAATCGACCAATCCCAAAATTCCCCACCCTGTTGGCGCGCTGACCCTCAAACCTTCTCCCTTTAACTTCGCTAGACGTCGATGGGCGTCAATGTCCACTTCTCCTGACGAAAAATCTTCCACGCGTCACAAGGCCCGAAATTCGTTGCTCGATTCTGGGATTGCCACAGACCTCGATCTGCCAACGACCTTTGAGGCGGACTCGCTCGGATCTAGGAGATTCTCTGACTTCACAATGAACGAGGTCATTCCGTGGGCAAGAGATTATGATTCCTCATCATCGGGCGAGGAGGTGCGAACTTCTTTCCTTAGATAAGATAGGTCGGTCTTTAATCCCTTAAATTTCTAGGATGTCATCATACCAGGGTCCCCTGATCCTTCCAAATTTGTTCTTCAGCGGCGGGCATCCTTCGGTGTAGGGATAATCGCACTCGATTCCGATACTATTTCGGGCAACGAGCGAATCGGGGAACGTCTGGCGGAGATCGATTCTATGTCAACATCGCAACGAGATGCAGTTCAGGACAGAACTCCTTTTTCGGCCGAATCTGTCATTCACAAATCTTCATCATTCGTGGGGGACGTCGCGAGCTCGCCCCCAAGTTTCATCAATGCCGGCTGGGATACATACTCGGATACATCATGGTCAGATACGGGATAGTCGGCGATGGTACGATCGACGACCAGTAAAGACGTCTTTTTAACTTTTATTTCTTTAAAATTGCTGGACCATCGTTATTATCGCACAATCAGACACTTGCCGTAAGTTATACATATAGTATCATTAATATTGTCGTTGAACCAGCTTGCCCACCCGATTTGACATGGTTGGGAACGAAGACAATGTTCATAAACAGAGTGGTAGCTATGTTACAGCTTAAAATGCTTAAAATGTTCGAACTTTGTCCTTGACAGTCGAGGATGAACTACATTTTTACCTAGTTGCCGTAGGATAAGCCACGACACCCTGATAGACTTAGCTCGCACATTTGCGGAGGAGTTGAATTCGTGTACAATGCCAAGACCATACATTCAGCATCTAACCCAACGAGAACAGATTATTGCTGGCCGTCCGGCTTCAAGGAACTTCGGCCAGCTCGCAAAATCTCATCTGTAGAGAGTAGGTTGACGGCGATGACGGACCTGAATAGTGGTAAAAGTGAGTAGCATGAAATTAGTTAAGACAAACACCTTACGATGAGTGAAGCATTTGCCTCTTGACGCGGTAGTTGTCCCAAATTCCTTCCACGGTTGGATCAAACGGTTCCCCTGACTGTAGATCGATGCCGACCGTATTGCCTTCAGCTTGCTCATCCTGGATTAGTTGCAGACCAAGTCAATCTCGGCAACATCACAAGAGCAGCAGTTCAAGAGACTGCACGAACT
This sequence comes from Hygrocybe punicea, assembly GCA_963556145.1. Classification (NCBI taxonomy): domain Eukaryota; kingdom Fungi; phylum Basidiomycota; class Agaricomycetes; order Agaricales; family Hygrophoraceae; genus Hygrocybe; species Hygrocybe punicea. Next base: position 4,460,331 of record OY744467.1, on the reverse strand, counting down.
TGCAATGCTACAACCACCTCCTGGACGTCGAAGCCACCATTTTGCGCAAGAGTTTTCGGGATTATCAGTAGCGCGTCTGCAAAAGCCTGGACACCCATTTTTACTCGACCTTTGGCATTCTTTTTGACAGGTCCACCAAGGTGTGCTGAGCACGCAACCTCAAATGCGCCTGCACCTGGGACTAGCGTGCCATCCTCTATGGCGTTCTTGACGGCGCGTAAACCATCCCGTAATGCATCTTGGATTTGTTGAATAGTGTGAGCATTTGGACCCTTGATGAGTAACGTTACACTCTTTGGATCTTTAACCTCCTCCAAAAATGTGAACTTTTCCTCCCCTAGTGTATGTTCATAGACGAGACCAGCCCAACCAAGAACATCTGGAGTGAGATCATCGACGGAATTTTGTGCCACGCCTCCGCAGATAAGTTGCAGCCTTAAGGGTGCTCAGCTTCGCTATAACGGTAATTAAACCAAATGTACCTCTCCATGTTCCTCCTTTTCGCCCGTCGCAGCGCAAGTATACCGTTTTTGGCAAGCATATCCAGACTGAGAGGATCGATGCCTTTCTGATTCATGATGACAAAATTCTTCTTCTTTTCTTTTCCGTCCACGGCCTGATCACAAACAAGATTTTTCAGTTCTATGATCTTCTTGACCTTGGCGTCGGTGAATCGTCGCTCAGACTCCACGAGTTTTTCGCGCTGTTCCGAGGATGAGTAAAAGAACCCTGCATTCACCTCACTTTTGAAATGATAAAGTAAGCCCAAGAAGAAATAAAACAAGATCCATTTTGCTCACGTTTTCTCATACTCCAAACTAACGTTCAGCGTCAAGATATACGCGTTTTCAACACGCTTCGGCATGTCTGGGTGTCTCGCCCCATGATCCAAAACAAGGCCACGAACTAATTGCGTCTCAGATGTGGTGCGATGCTGCATTTTCATGATTTCCACCATGTGCAAGTCGATTGGGTCCCGATATTGATCTGGTGTTTCTAATACCTGACATCAGAGAGCAGGAATATGAATTGTCCAACATGTGGTGCACACCTTTGGGTGGCGCGGAGGGACGAATCGTTAGGACTGCGTCCACAACATCAGCAGCTAGTTGCTTTGCAAGCGCAGGACTCAGTTTTGTGGCGAGTGATGTATGTGCTACATTGATCAGCGTTGCCCGGTCTAATTGTGACGGTTGTTTGAACTGGTCCAAGAACTTGCAAACCAACGAGTCAAGATCAGCTAACACTACAAAGTCAATGAAACCTACGAGCAAGGCTTCTTTTTTCGCTACATCAAACCCCTCCGCAATAACAGTCGGATGAACGCCTTCCGAGATATATCGATCGGCTTGTTTCAGAAGCTCTCCGACCAGTAACACTACAGATGTGGTACCATCTCCAACTTGATCATCTTGCGCCACTGCTGTTCGAGCAATCATAGCCGCTGTTGGGTTTTGAATCTGCATTTCAGATAGCAACACCTTTCCATCCTTGGTCATTTTTATCTGTCCAGAGCCATCCACCAGCATCTTGAGGGTCCCCCTTGGGCCTATCCAACGACATAAGGGAATATAGAGGGTTGAAAACACGTTCATTACCTAGATTGCCCTTGACTACATTTGCAAGTCCCATCGCGCCATTCGTGTTGACCTGAGGTTCACGGACTCCATTAAAAGTTGAATGCAGGAAAAAAGTTCCTACCTGCAGGGCAGCTGCTCTCCGAACACTCTCCGCCTTCGGGTTGATGAGTTCAATACTGGTCGACATCCTGAAGGTCAGCCGCGCTTTGCTTATCCATATAAGCACCTTATCGCTTGGCTATGACTATATAAGGCCATTTAATAATAATAATAATAATAATAATAATAATAAATAATGCTAATGATAAGTTACTTATTATGTAAGCAAATTCGAAAATTGACTCGAAAATGGCTCTGGTTGCATTGCGCTCCCAAGCTGCTCGAAAACTGGGACGACTGCGGCGAATTTCCGTCGTTGTAAGTCGGTTATGGCACCAACAACAATGAATGATGTCCCCCAGACACCACCGCCTGTGACCGCAGGTGGGACCTACACCATCCAGGTACGTGGCCTTGGTAGCAGACAGCCAATAGCCGCTTACCCGTTACTAGACAGTCTCAGTGGGCTGCAAGATCTACATCCGCCGCCAGGGCCCGGATGGGGACCGCGAGGAGCGTCTCGCCGAAATTCTTTCCATCCGTGACAAGCCCTCTAACGTGTACACACAGCACCAGAACGGTGTGAACGATGGCAAAGACGCCCCCGAGGACAAGTGGGAGTTTTTCGTCCACTGGGATTCATTCAATAAGCGTCTGGATGAGTGGGTCTCCGGGTCTCGACTCGTGCTCACGAGGGATCTCGAATGGCCACGCCCGAAGCCCCCTCCTGGGAAGAAGAGCGCGGGTGTGGCGCAGAAGGCTCCTGGAAAGGCTCCTCGATCGAAGTCGTTGTTGAAGAAGGCCATGTCAGGCGCTGCCGCGGCCTCCTCGCCAACGCCTGCGCCGCAGACACCCCTCCCAGGCAGTGGAGTATCTTCGCCTGGGCCTCTGTCGCTGAAACGCAAGGCTCCACACGACGAGGAGGAGGAAGAGGAGGAGGAGGAGGAACGCTTGGATGACGAGGATCCCGATGCGGAAGGCGAGATGGATGTAGACGCGGAGGGGGAATTGGACACCTTTGACGAAACCGTTGCGGAGACACTCTCACAACAGCAACAACCTGCCCCCATTTTCAGCAAGGAACAGGAGATCGAGAAGCTCCGCACGTCGGGTTCCATGACGCAGTCCATATCCGAAATCGCTCGCGTGAAGAACCTGAACCGCCTGCAGATCGGGAAGCACGAAGTCGAAGCCTGGTATTTCAGCCCGTATCCTAAGGAATACGCTCACATCCCCGTCTTATACCTCTGTGAATTCTGCTTGTCGTTTTTCCCCTCTCTAATGATGTTGTCGCGCCATCGGACGAGGTGTAATCTGCTTCATCCACCAGGAAATGAGATCTACCGCCACGACGATATTTCAGTCTTTGAGATCGATGGGAAAAGGCAGTTGGCATGGTGTAGAAATCTTAGTCTATTATCGAAATGCTTTCTTGACCAGTGAGTCTGTATTTATTCTCTGTCGTCAATGTGGCTTATCCCTCCCGCCTCAAGTAAAACACTGTATTACGATGTAACACCGTTTATGTATTATGTCATGGCAAGTTGCCTTCTCCTTCGCTCCTCCATTTCCCATCAGTCTCATGACACACACAGACCCAGAGAGACTCTACTGGATGCCACATCATCGGCTACTTTTCGAAAGAAAAGGAGTCGGCAGACAATTACAATGTAGCTTGTATTCTAACGCTTCCACAACACCAACGGCACGGGTACGGCAAGCTGCTCATCGAATTTTCGTACGAGCTGAGCAAGAAGGAAGGCAAACTTGGCAGCCCGGAGAAGCCACTTAGTGACCTCGGATTGCTAGGGTACCGAGCATATTGGGCCGAGACGATCGTGGATTTGCTATATAACACTGGGGATGAGCTGAGCATTGACGACATTGCCCAGAAGACATCCATCACGCATGCCGACATCATGAATACGTACGAGCCATTCCTTGCTGCCATGGCTGTGTGCTTGACACTCTTTGTATCCTCAGATGTACGACTCTGCAACTGTTTAAACATTACAAAGGGCAGCATATCATTTGCTTATCCGAAGCTGTGATGGAGCGCCACGAGAAAACGCTGGCCAAACGCAGACGTCGCATTCATCCCGAACATTTAATCTGGAAACCACCAGTGTTTACTCGGGATCAGCTTCGATTTGGTTGGTGATGCGTGTATTACACAAATTATTTTGGTTGTTTGTAATTCTGTACAGTCGTGTTTCCCTTATTCATCATCCTCGTGCAAGGAACTTTCTTTCCCTCTCCAACTCATTCTTCATCCGTCCCGCGATCCTGATGCACAAGCTGACGTCTGGTAAGTTTAGGTGAAGGGGGTTGAGAGGCTGCTGGTGAGAATAATCCCTCTCCGGATAACTTCAGTTGCATGTCCTCGGAAGCAAAGTAAGCTTGTGGTGGTGGGTGGCGGGGTACTGGATGAGCTATTTCCTGTTGCTCGCACCGGCGTGTCTCGCTGGGTAGTTGCAGGCTGGAGGAAGAGGAGGCGCCGAAGTCGGAGAGAGGGGTGGAATCTGCGGTCATATCTGACAGAACTATGGAGGGTATGTCCTCTTGGTTGTGAATCGTCTTCTTATCACTCGTGGATGCTTTTACGTCGTCCACAATGCCAAGCGTCCGGGCAATGACATAGGAGGTGACATCCTAAAAAGACAAAAGTTGAGAAATTTTCTGTGTCTGCGACCGGTACTAAACCGGAAGGAAGAAGGTCACTGAGAAGTACATACCAGCAAGGTGATGAAGACCATAGGCACGATAAACACAAACGCCAGAACGCGAAAGGTATACGCGATTCTAGCAACCCAAGACCCAGGCTCATAGAACCAGAGATATTCGAGGTAAGACTGCCAGATAAGGTGCGAGAGAGATGAGAGAGACGGTCTGGAGGTGAACTCAATGAACCGGCTGCTAAATTTCATGTTTCTGAAGGAAAACAGCAGACTGGGACGGCCCTATGAATTCTAAATCACGTGACATGGCAAATGTCAATGTCTGCATATGGATAAGTCTGCATATGGGGAAAGTCAAATAAGAAACACAGGAATCCGATTAGCTCTACCTCACGCGAGATGGCAGTTTCTATTGGCTGCAAAGCAAAAACAAAAACAAAAAACAATCGCGAATTAGCGAATTATCGAAAACAATATCAGATCACAACGAAAACACTAAGGATACAAAGTGTTGGAAGGAAACACAACACCATCTGCTCGGACGAGAATAATTGGGCGGCGCTTCGTGCTCTGTGTCTCGGGTGGTACGCAACCCATCACCTCAGTACATCGCACCTCTACGTGTGGAGAAGGATCATAGCCAAAGAAAATATTAATAGGTTCAGTCCTGGAGAAGTTTTCCCCGTAAATGGTCAACATCTTGCCCGTTTGTGGGTGTGGTTTAGCCATCAGTGCTCGCGAAGCTGCACTGTTACATTTGGGGACTTCCGCAGCGCGATCTGGAGGAAGGTACTTGACAACACCTGGGAACGGCGTCACAGGCGTAGAGGGGATCGGGAAGGAACCGGTCTGCGGCGCATTTTGATTGTCGAACAGCACTGGGGGCACGTAAAAATTGTAACGGACTTGATCTAATCGAAATGATGATTGGATTAATATGCATGATCAAACAGCAAGATGGATATCTACCTGTGCCCACGATAGTCCAAACGCTCGCTTCCCCGATATCAACTTGCCACAAGGCACCCGAGGAGGCACCATAGTCACCCGACGAACCACGTCGGCTGGACGCAGAAGCTGAACCTGCCGAATTGGGTCGGCGCCGGCCCTTGGGCCCGACATTCTTAGTAATCCCGCCCGCGCTCGAGGAGGCCCGCTTGGGTTTTTTGACCCGACCACCATCATTGGAGAGAAAATCAGATGTGCCCGTTGGCGAAGAGGGAGCACTTTCAGGGGTCTGACCGTAATATTCGTTCCCGACGGACGAAGAAGGGGTATTGGGTGAGCTAGGCAAGAGAGGAGAATTTGACCCCATGTTGTGGGAGTTGTTCCATTGCCGCCCGTCGACGGGCCGATAAGTATTGACTTTCTCGCCCATGCAAGACAAGAAAGCACCAGTCAGCCCTGGGGTCCCAGGTTCTGGCATGCCCTTGGAACCATCAAACACCTCGAAGGCGATTTTGTGAAGTTGGGACACGGGGTCCCCACACACTTCGCCGGGTGCGCAATGAAGGTCCGCTACCCCTTTGGCACCCTCCTGAAGGCCGCCACCAACAACTGTTGTCTGGTGGTCAACTTTGCGAATGATCAAGACAGGACTGACGACCCCAGAGGTGAAACATTGCAATACCACCGTCTGGTTGTAATATATCGGTGTTCCATTATTGGTGAAGGGAATGGCATTAGGAGGAGGAGAGGGGTAATCTGCATGGGGGGGAGGCGGCGGCGGAGCGTCAGTCCCTCCAGCAGGTTTATTCACATCAACAATATACATGACAAATGGATCTAAGGCGCAACTGAGGAAAACTTCAAGCTGGTATAAATGAGTGAACTCACCCCAACTCGCCGTACGGGCAATGAAGGAGGGCGTGCTAGACCGTGACCGCTGATCAAGCCCCATAAGTGGAGCTCCATCTGAGCCTTTGAACGACGACCCGGAACCAGATACGCAGAGATATTTGGTGGAGACCGTTTGGGATCGCAAACGGTGAAATAACGAGATCGTGGAACCATGATTGATGCAAACTATGATATATTTCAATTTGTCACCAAAGCAGGTCGGAGATAAAATGCGACCAACGTTCAAGATTCTTGGCACTTTGCCTCTTCTTGCTAGGCTTGCTTATGACTTTGATCGGGCGACTTGAGAAGGTACCAATGACCTTTTCCGGTTCGTCGCCGTAGGCTTGCGCGGAGATCTTTACCAGGGCCTCCACCTTTTTCTTCTTCTCATCAACATCAGATATGAAGAGCTGTTTTCCAACGCAACGACCTATGAAAGTTGTGCCCGTGGGTGGATCATTTACGTCGAACGCCTTGCCAGACGATCCGGTCCACTCTATGGTGCCTTCTTGAGGAGGTGGTTCACCCGAGATGGAAATTACCACTCGTGGAGGAGAAAGTTTCAGGTCTTCACCTCGGCGCACGACGTCGGTCCACCAAGAATTGCCTATCATTATGGCCGTGGGTGGCGGACATAGAAACCTTGCGAGTGGAACACAGCCAATTGAGTGAAGGGCGAGCTGGTACCAATCCGCGTGACTGACCGTTTTTCTGTGCCATAGGATTTCTGGGCAACCTTGCTGGACATCACGATGACGGACCGCTCGCCAAAAGCCAAACGATTTGGAGTACGGACGTACTGATCTAGGTACGGTCTAAAAAACGGTTCTCAGACAAAGGCTTTCGAAAATGATAAAAGCAGTTGGATGAACCTAATGAATGTTTGCAAATCACTGGAAGAGCCCATGATAGAGTGATTCTGTAATTTCATCCTAGCCAGGGTCTCATCCACAGTGGGCATTCGCAGAGGCATCTCTCCGTGATGGTGGTGTTGTCCTAAGTAATGAGGCACATCCTCGTATGTATGGAGGCCGGCGTCAGACCGGAAAGTGTGGGTAGCATGAGGGGCTACTCCGCGGAGCAAGTCATGGCCATGAATGTGGTGAGAATGGGAGGGAACGATGGAAGGTGGGCCAGCGACATGTGGGAACCTATCATCCTGTTGAAATCTTCCGACGCGTTCTTGAAAATGGTGAAGATGGGAAGTTTGAAAGGGTAAGCCACTATTGATAGAATATTCTTCTTGATAGTCAGACTGATAGCCATTAGTGTTTACGCCTGATAAGCGGCGGTCGGGCATCATGTCATGATAGCCGGGGTGAGGATACTCTTTGTGAGCGCCATTGATTCCAACTGAAGGAGAGAAGGTAGAGACGGGCGGTAGAGGGCCCGCTGTATCGCTTGGAGTAAGGGGTGACACTTTTCCGCTGCTGTAAGACGATGATGGCATGCCCATCATGTCGTAGGAGTTATTTCTGTTGGCGCCACCGAACGAATGCACCGTATCAACAAAAGGGTTCGGATAAATAGATTCTCCGTTTATACTGTAGTTGGGAGCGATAGAAGACGAGGAAGACGCGTTGGTGCGGTAGCGCTGGGACGCAAAGGAGTTGCCAGAGGGAGAAGTCGAAAGAAATTCGTAATGAGTTTGTTCTGGAACGGCAAGTCCTTCTGTATGGTAAAATTCGTGAGATTGTACCCATACTTTCACCAAGAGGAGAAGAGCCGCCGCAGTACCATTGTGTAAGTTGTTGAAGGCTTGGTCAAGCTCAGCCTGGGCGTAGAGCGGGTGCGCAGCATTGGGGATGGGTGGATTGAAGTCGATGGACATGTTGGGCTCGCAAATACGGGGACAAAATAAGGGACACTGAGCGCCAGAGGAGAGTGGGGAATGGAACTGGCCTCGAGAGTTGGGAGGGGTTGTCAACGTTCATACTAGTACCAAATTCTGATCGGCGTTCGGCCGTTGCCGAGGTCATCATGAAATTGAGCTTCTGAAGGAACAAAGCCAGCCGTCTTGATGGGTCGACAGCCTCGAATGGGACAGGGCCAGTTTTCTGGATATCAGACCTCGAGGACACTGGATAGATTTGAACCCTGACGACTGAAATGGTTTGACTCACAGTCACTCACTCCCAACATTCTGACTCCAGTTTAGACAGAAATATGGCGGATTGGGCAACTAGTCACTACCGTCGCTGCTGTTTCAGTCCGGGGTAATATTCAAAAATTTGGGGTGCCCGAGGACCGAGGCTTAGAATATCCTCTGCTCTGCGGTGGGTTGTCGCCAGGGCCAGACAGTGAATAAGACACCGCGATGCATAAACCGGTACAAATTTACCTCAACGATGCATAATGTTACATACAGGGCAAAGATTGGATTGGATTCCAATGTGCGGAATCTTGCGAAGGGCGACTCACTGGCAACTTGCACAGATACTGTTGGTGCAGCCAATGGTTTGAACACCGTCGCCGTTCGACTGCTCCACCGACTCCACAAATTCCTCCCTATCCATTGCCCTGTACGTTGTGGCACTCCTGTCGGCGGAATTAACTTTCTTCATCTGATCTCGCGTTTCTTCTTCAATCTGGTCTGAATGGCTCCGCGAACCTCGGAAACTTCCGTGCGCATTTGACTCTGGTTCGGGTAACTATTGCATTGCCGTTACAGTGACAGTCCTCCGCGTTGCGTAACGATATGTTTCTTCCTCCTCCGCAGGGTTCCGCCTGTCGTTCGGCCGAATCCGTGCGTGCAATCGTCACTGAGCAATCGTCACTGAGCAATCGTCACCGAGCAATCATCAATGGACAACGACTTTGCGATCATGATTCAACACAAAAAATATCCCTTAGTTGCCAACTTACGTACACGCAACTGCTCCCTCAAACTGATCGACGACATTTCCTTCTAAGGCAGTCAATGACGCGGACTGTACCTTTCCTTACGAAGATTCCTGTAAGTCTTTCCTCGGAATATACCGAAAGCCTAACGTACGTGATCGGATATATTCTGCATACGCTAACGCCTCACAACCACCCCACTCAGGTATGGCGAAGCACCATACACAGGGACCGCTGCCCGCAGGTACCCCTAAGGTACCTGTGGCCATGTTGAATCTGTACTATGACCGGAAACACGGTAAACCGAGTGGTTGGGCGCGCCAATTTGCTCGGTGTCTCGGTTGTGCGGAGACGTCCGCGTACCTGGATTTGACACTCATCCAGTGGAATAACAACTTCGTCGGATATCCTGATAAAGATGATCAAGCATGACATGTCTTGATACGTTACCAAACACAGTTGGGGAGAGAAGCCCGAACGCAAAAGGGTACCTTCTCCGTGGCAACAACCAACATCCTGACTAAGAAGATCTAGCTTCTGGAGATTGAAACCAACTGTTTCAGTAAGTCCAAAATGCCATTTGTTTGGAAGTTGTTTCTACCTTCAGATGACCATCCGTTCGCGCAGTCATGCCACGACAAAACCACGAGGTTGAACTATCTCAAACCGAAATGGTGCATCGTGAATGGCTTGTAATTGTTCGATCAATGGTCTGAGACCCATTATCGGAGAGACTGACCGTTCGATGTTGAACTAAAACAGTGACAATCGCCAACATTGTGTTTCCAATAAGGTGAAGGCCAGGGTGGGCATTTATGTAAGCGGTCTGCGGTACTAAACATCCGAGATGAAATCAATATTGAACACATAACGGCGCTAAAACTCACTTTTCAACTCCCCATTAGGATCGATGCGAATGACTCGCTATAGAATGCTGATCATTAACAATTTCCCCCGCAAACGAATGATACAAGTCCCATACCACGATTGTGTAAAAAGTCCCAAGCAGGCCTTACTAGAGTCTAGGGTCCACTTCAGCATAAACAAGGACGAAATATAGTTTAATAAGGCCGATCGCTTAAGTTTACGTCTCAGCCTTTGGGGGTATGAAGACCTTGCCGCAAACTGCCGCAAATCCAATAAAAACCATGTGGTCAAGTGCTACGCTGGAAAGATTGAAGGCGCCGGACCGGATACAGGAAGTCGCTTCTTGAATGGAGGTATACCGGGTCAGTACCATCAGAGTTGACCCCAACACATTGATATACCTGAAAATCTGTCCCTAAGTACACTCAGTCTCGCTGCTGGGGGAACGAAGCCTTGAAGACACTCACCGTTGTAACATTTCAAGTTGGACGGAACCGAAGGACCGATTGGCCCTATGTCGGAAACATCCGATCTCCTAGTTCACGGGAACTCCCGTTAAGCGTGATAACATGCGCGCCCGTTGGCAAGAAGTTCCATGGCAGGAATGCCAGGGAAATACGAACATCATACTCCATTTGAGACAATCGTTAGAGAGGATCTACTTCAATGGTTAGTGGAAAATTTTGACCTCGGATAAACAAAACATGCATAACAATAATATCTTGCCCAGTAAAGTTACGTTGGACACTGTACAGGCAGATGGAGAATCGACTTTTTAAATATTTTTTAGGAGTACATTTTGCTGGCACAAAATGCGTAACAATTGACATACCGTCATCAGCTTGATTTATCATGCGAGGTTGTTGTTCCGGGCCCTACTTCAAGTTGCAGCCTTGCACGGCATTCCACAGCTTCGAGCTCCTCGGTCAAGGGTTCGGTGGCAATCCCGGGCTTGGAGAAAACCAGAATTGAATAAAATCAACGTTAACCACATATCATGCAGTTCAAGATCTAGAAACCTGTGAGTCACGTGCCACCTTAAGCTGAGATTTGTAAGGCAAAGATCTGGTTCGACGTCGGCAACCTTGTCTGTGAAGTCGTTGCTCTGTATAATCTCTCTGCGGGCGTCGAGGGCTTGGTTCCTCCGTACAGAGGGGTCCCACTAACGCTGTATCAACTCTATCCTAAAGGGCGCCCAGGCTCCAGGCGTTTCCCTTGATTTCTTACTTGGCGAGCGCCAAATTCCTTTACTGACTTGGCTTTAGGGCTTGGGCAATCTTGCCTACCGTAAACATGCCAGGCCCTTCCTATCGGCTAGAGGCTCCTCGCCCTCGCCCTCCACCACCTCCTCTACGCTTCCAAAATTCTCCGAATGCATCATCTACCTTGAATAGTGATCACAACCCGCAAACACTTCTCTATGACCTGCCATCTGCTACATCGATCTCCCCCCCTCTCTCAAGCTCTCAACCCAAGGGGAGGGTAGTCTCCCCAACCTCGCCGACATTTCAAAGCCGATTATCAAGAGGTCCAAGAAGTGGGAGGCCAACTCCACCGCCTTCGGCTGGCCGAAATCGATCAGTTACACCTCTCGAAGTTGCACCAAGTGAACTTGAGGAGTTTGCGGAACACTGTCGTGCATGGTACATTGTTCTTGTGGTTTTGATCGCTACGACGAATTCACGGCTTTCATCGCAGGTACTACAGCCAGGATGATAACTCTGGACGCCTCATGACGCAAACTCTCGCGCATCTTCCACCATCGCAACGTGCTCCTTTTTCTCGTCTACAAGCCTCTATACGTTCCGCCTACCATGCAAATATCAATGCTCGACGAACTGCAGAGTTCCAAGCTCATCTAGCTGCTACACAGCCCGGTGGTTCATTGATGCCGCATTCACGATCCAATCCATGGGCCTCCCTTGCGAAAAAGGTTCGTATATGGGACTGTAGTTCGTGTAGATCATCTAGTAACCGAAACTTGTTTCTCACACCAGGAGCGTTTCGAACGCTTTGGGAGATTTATTCGTAACTGGTGTACCATGGGCATGCCAGGAACCAAGCCATTCTTTGAGGCTCTCTGGGCCGTGATGAGACTGCAAGTGGTTCCGGAACAATTTGGAGGAGCAGGACGCAATCGAATAGAGTGGGAAATAGATGACGCTGTATTTAAGGAGGCCGCGTACGTTTTTTGTTGTTTCCGTTCAAACCTCCGTCACCTAAGTCTTTGGATCTACAGGGGGAAGGATTTTATGCTGGAGGCCATCGATGTACTCAAAGGAGTGGGTTTCTATCCAATTCATCGCTTTCAGTTTTTTTGTTGACCCTCCTCCAACTTCATTAGGTTCTTGCATTCGAAGAGGTTGCGTCTTCTTGGCGTGGTTCAACCGCAAACAAGACTGAGCCATTCCCGTTTCGCATTCGCTCTGAATCTCAGCCATTACAATCCGGCAAGCAGAAACCTGTAGTGATTGCCACTACTACCGTTACAGCTAAACGCGCGCGAGCGCCAAGCGACCCGTTCTTGGATACACCTGCTCTATCTCACTCCCTGGGGTCAGCATCATCTCAGTCGTCCGGTAACACAGCCGCACTCCTCTCCTCACTTACCCAAGACCTCGCAGACGAGCCCCCGAGTCCAATGTCAACCCCACCCGATGGAGACGACGCCCGTGCACGTGGGCATCGCGTCTCGTACGAATCTGAAGAGGAACATCTTCGTATATGGACCTCGCCTGACCTCTCGAACCCGGAATACCTCGCACTTCTGAAACTCTTCCCGTCATTTATCACTCGAAGAGCTATGCCGCGGTTCCCGGTTGCACGGAGATCTGGCCGACATCCGGATATCGAGGAGGGAGACGAAGAAGGTGGAGAGGGTATGCGCATTCGCATTGGGACCGGATCCATGTGGATTGGATCAAAGGAACGTGGTGACTCGTGGGAGGGCGGATGGTGGGCGAGAATCGTTCTGTGGTTGAGGAGGACCTTCTGCTAGTCGGAGGTATCTCCCCTTGCTGGCATTGCCACGGTGACGGTGTTGATTTGTATTCATATCTTTGTTTGCTTGCAACGGACTTGGACATTGTTCGCTTCTTTCATCCCATAAGATACCCTGACCATGTATTTTCATCTATCACTGACACTGTCTTGAATGTGCAGTATCTGATGCATCCAGTTGTTGTCTGGTCAACAGGATTTATGTATTTATGACGCGAAACATCAGCGGCAATGCCATGACGAGCACACCTCCACCAATATGCCCGTCAGGCACGTACAATGCGAAACACTGAGGCTTGCAGCTTTTTCTTCTTTCCAGAAATCCGAATGTAGGCTATGCTGGATTTTGGCTGAATGTGGACCCGGACCATTGCATCAAATGGCCCGCATTCGGCCAAAATCGAGATTCGAGGCACAAGAGTAAGTTATATCCGAGCTTGTCCTTTTACCCCTTTGATGTTCATTCCAGAAAAGTGCGGGATTGCCTATTCTGTGAGGTCCCATTTGCTGTCCTGGTTTTCAAAGTCTATTGAGAACTGGACTTCCATCAATATTCAGGCTGTCTGGGCAGCATGCCCATTAATTATCACCTCGGTGTCATTGTCGGCTTTGATTGTATGAATGTTTACGTGGTAGACTCGAGACCTTGACCCCTGACCGCCCTTGGGCGGATGTTGCCGATTAAAGTTTGAAAGCACCGACGACAAAATTGAATAGCACTAGTTCATCATTATTCCGGCACCGCAGCCCGCTAGAAAAAGTGCCGGGCTTTATTTTTGAAACGAGGGGAGGAGCAAAGTTACTGAAAGCGACTGAATCCAGGAAGGTAATCATTCTCTGACCTTGGTGATCAGAACCGCATTCATGTCATGGAGATTTCTGATACACGTCAAAAGTTACAAGTAAGTATACAAAAAAAGGTAGAAATAAGATAGGAAGCTTAACCGGGGATACGTCAGAATAAAATAATGAGCGTAAGGAATAATAGATCATTAAGACCGCCGAGCCCTCAACAATGCGTTGTCTTCCTCGAGAGCCCTAATCCTGGCCCTCAACCTAGAATGCAAGGAGTACGACGGTGAACAATTGAGTTGGACATGGAAATAATCGAAGGGGAACAAGCCATACGTACACGGAAATTTCTTGCTGTTGCTCAGCAATTTTCTTGACATTGGCGTCATCGCTCTTCTCCAAAGCCAAATACTTGTGTTCCATCTTCTTGACATACGCAGGTACCACGGGCCATCCCTCTAAGAAAGACCAGACGGATTCAGACGTTGGTCCTACCTGCGTTTTAAAAGGACTGAGAGACATTTCGGAGGGGACCGGTGACTCTGGTACGACTGATGCTAGAGGGCTATGCAACGGAGCTGCTCGTCTGCGGGGAGAATATCCTTGCGACAACGGTTGAGATTCAATCGAAGATTTTCCTCCATGTAGCTCGTCACGGTCAGTTTGCTGTGACAGCGAGCTTGATGATGCCCTGCCATCTCCCATGGTTCGGGTAGGACTTCGACTGGGGGACTGCGAACTGCCGGGCGGCGTCATGCTGATCGCTTCGTGAATATCATCCACCCGCCAGTCGGCAGGACGGGGCCGCTTTGGGCTCCTGAAATCAGGTGCTGTGGCCTTACGCGAAGGCGTACTTGGTGAGTCGGCGGGACCTCCCCGATCCGAAGGCACCAAGAAGAAATTGTCATCGTCTATGTCGTCGATTGGCTCTTGACGTGATTTAAACGGCATAGATGGGGATATTGGGGAGTTAAATGGAGAATAGGGACCCATGTCGACGTCAAGTGGTCGCAGGGATGGCCCAGGAAGTGAACGACTGCCAGTAGACGGTGCAGGTGCAATCCGTCTTGACTTTTGCGATGTGGAGGAAGAGGATACGTTCTCTGCTGCACTTGATGGCTGCGAAAGGGCTTCTTGTATTTGGGCCAACCGTTTCTGCGCCGGTGTCATCTGGGATGAGGTAGGTGAAGAACCCTGTGTCTGGGAGGTTGACTGGGATTTGGTTGGGGTGACCGTTTGGAGATGCGGCGGCACACGGGAGGCGTCGGTTGATACAGGAACATTGAGTAGATGATCATCTGCCCAGCCTGTGGACGTCGGGTAAGCGCCCATGCGGTACGTTATTGTAGGCTGAAAAATCTCACAAAAAAATGAGCAACGACTATCGCGGTCAACGGGACAGCAATAGTATTGACTACCAAGTAGGCAACATGTTATTTGTGATGATGCACAGTGACTTCACTGAGAGAAGTACCGGTTAGGATTAGACGCCGTCTGGCTCGTTCGGAACGCGGCTCTTAAACCATGCCCATAGCACCTCACTACACCATCGGGACCAAGTGGGCTTGCAGAGTAAATGTGGGTCTGGGAAGACATTAGATTCAATAATTAAAAATACATTATCATTTCACTTGAGACTTCCTGTTTGGTTCTGCTTGGCTGCGCCGTTAGAACCAAATAAAGCCAAATCTTTCGGGAATATTTTGACGAAGATTTGCACACAAAACGATCGTTTTGGTAGAGCTTGCGGTGCACCGTTACGGCTTGTACTTATTCCCGTACGTACAGTAAATTTGATTTCGCTGATGTTACAGTGTACCGAAATGATACCGAACTCATTTGGTTATGAACTGTGAAAAAGGTCCGGTCAAATGTGAGCCATGCAAACGCCGACGTCGTTAGCCGACCTAAAGCAAGACATGCGTTTCAGAACAAGGGAAATTTTGTATATCCAGTGTGTAAACTCTACGGCCACACACTGGAAATCACCGGTACATCACACTTGCGCTTACGCGACAATGATCACTGTGGAGACAAAATACATTCCATCATCAGACCCATCTCTACCCGCCCTTGCTCTCCAGATAACACGGCTCGTTGACTCGTATATGCTATGGATAGGAACCACTGAAGGATTGCCAGAGGAGGTGCACAAAGCACCGCTGAGCGGCCGTCTTGCCCGAGATTGGGCTTGTGCCATGCCCGGGCCAGCCATTGACGTACGTCCTGGCCTCGAGGCCCTGCTGCTCACAGAAGAAATGTAAACTAAGGTTCGTACCCCCAGAAGGCGATGGCAACGCCAGCGACCTCGCTTTTCAGGACCCCCAGCTCCGATGCCTTTGCGATGGCCCAGAGGTTGGGTAACTTTCAACACTGTATCAAAACACTTGCCCTTGGCTGATTGATATTGGGTTTCTCGGTCGTAGCGCGCCGGTTTCGGAAACAGATATTCTTGTCAGTGGATTTGGCTCCGGAATTTGAGTCCATGGGGCTTGGCCCGAGATTGTTAGTGGATATGGAAAAAGGGATCGTTTCGACACTAACAGGGATGGAAGCCGTAGACGAGTGCAGCTGAGCGCCGTAATGCATATGACTCGGAGAATGTCAGTTTCAGTGATGAGTATGTGGCTCATGTGATAGGGTCAAACACATCATCAGCTCATGAAACCGCCACGAATATCCGCTGGCCTGCTACGATGATTCATTGGCCTGCCCAATGGTGTCCATGAGCTGCCCAGAATTTGAGGGAAAAAAATGGCGAATTTGCCAAGAAATTTTCTTTAGGGTGGAAATACAGTCCAAATCAGCCCGTAATCGATTACCGTCCTGAACGCAACGTTGAACTCCTTCGCAGTTCCTTACCTTTTTGCTCTATTACATAGTCTGTTACCTCACTAGCGCTCGGCCTTCCGTTCCAAGGCCGTCCAGCTCAATCCCACCTCAAACCAATACTGGATCGTACACGTTGTTGAGGACGACAGCGACGGTCGCGAAACACGGTCCTCGTTTTCATCCAGAACATGTCAGAACCTGAACTCGCCTACATGACGGGCACAAACGACGACTTTGATCTCCCCCGCTGGCAAACTCAAACTCACCACGAATCACTCTCATCTTCCGCCCAGACCGCTCACCCGACAACACAGGCGTCCTATCTTTACGCTGGCGCACCGCCACCACCGCCACCCCCAGCTCTGGCGGCAGGCCACCGTTTGCCTCCAATCCCCCAGTCGACCGCTGTGTCCTCCAGACAGCCTCGCATTTCCCGCATCCTAGAACAAGACCAGCAGCTTGGTGTCAACGCTTCGCCGTATCAGTCGACCGCCCACAGTCAACTCGCCCGCAGCGCGTCTTATAGCGGTGCCTCCAGCAACACCTCCTCGACGTCTCGCGGTCGGCGTCACCACCAACCAGACGACTTGGAGGGAGCTTTTAATGACATCCAGGGATCGAGGCAACAATCACAGGCGGGCGCGACGTCCAATTCGTTCTACCCATCCAGTGTCGGATATCATACGCAGACTTTGACAGGCACTGGCCCCGTCATCAGTAACTCTTCATCGCCTGCTGCGGACTCCTATCCAGATATATACTATGGTGGTCCTGGTCATGCTCCCAAGAGATCACAGACAACACACGATGCCAGTGGTTCTCGCCCGGGCTCTTCGCCACTACGGTCCACCAACCTAACAACCACATTAATGGATCCTTATTCACAGCAGGCTCAGTACTCACCCGCCACTACTACCACCACCAGTACCACCAGCACCACTGCTACCACCGCGTATCCCTATGCTGCTTCATCTGATCAACGGACTCAACCTTCCTCGTCCTACCATCCACACTCTCGTGCTCCTTCGATCGTCAAAATGGAATCCATGACGCCACCCGCTTCTTCTCCCTACTCTCCTCACAGTGGCATGCATTCACCTTATTCGTCGTCATATACAATGGAAACTTCCAGCCCAAACCCTGGGTCCCAAAGCCAATCGCATTTGACGCCCCATCCACCCAACCGACAACCTTCGGCTTCCACACCTTCTACTCCAATGTCTTATACCCACTCATCTCAGAATTCCAATTATTTCCCTCAAGACCAGTCGATGGTTGTAGAAGTCGCCCCAAAGAGACGTGCTTCTGGGCTTAGACGTATTCGAGACTCGAGAGACCTACGGCCTCGTGTTGACAACCACCCTACTGGTCGGCGGATGGACTCCACTGGGGTATATCTGTCTGTGAGTAATTCATGTCACCTCGAAAAGGGCCATGGCAGTTGACACTTTGTTTAGCCCCTCCGGCAACTCACGACCAACATATTGGAGACGTATCACATATGCAACCCACAATTTAGATACGAGTCCACCCATAACCCACGCAGAGTGCTCACGAAACCCAGTAAACCTGCGCACAACGAAGGACACGACAACGAAGATTACGATTACATCCTCTATGTAAACGACTGGTTGGGTACTGATGAGGGGCACAAGTATGTCTTATAGTTCGTGCTGTCTGGTTTTGGTTGAATGACGAGTATGTCTAGGTATCTGATACTCGACATTCTCGGCCAGGGAACTTTTGGTCAAGTCGTCAAATGCCAGAACATGAAGACACACGAGATTGTGGCAGTCAAGGTGGTCAAAAATAAACCTGCATATTTTAATCAGAGCATGATGGAAGTGACGATTCTGGAGCTCGTAGGTCTCATATCAATTGGCGATATCTTTTCTAATTGAATTATCAACTCTGCCACGTAGCTGAACAAAACTTGTGACCCCAACGACGAGCATCACATTCTTCGCTTGCGAGATTCATTCATACACAGAAGCCATTTATGTCTCGTATTCGAGCTGCTCTCGTCCAACTTGTACGAGCTCATCAAGCAGAACCAATTTCAAGGTCTGAGCACCCAGCTCGTCAAAGTGTTTATGGCGCAGTTGTTAGACGCGATGACGGTTCTGAAGGAAGCGCGTTTGATTCACTGTGATCTGAAACCGGAAAACATCCTCTTGAAGTCGTAAGTTGTATATGCCTATGTGCAGTTCCACTGATCACGCTGCTCAAGACTTCAATCACCTCAAATCAAAGTCATCGACTTCGGTTCGGCATGTCATGAACGACAAACGGTCTACAGCTACATTCAGTCGAGGTTCTACCGGTCGCCTGAAGTCCTTCTGGGAATGACGTACACTGCATCGATCGACATGTGGTCTCTGGGCTGTATTGCTGTCGAGCTATTTCTCGGATTGCCTTTGTTCCCAGGCACCAGTGAATACAATCAAATTACACGAATTGTTGAAATGCTGGGGTAAGTACCCTTGTTTTAGTTCGGACTACCGATCATGCTGTACTTCCTGAATATCTAAAACTTCTCATGGGAACTTAGGATGCCACCACCAAGTATGCTCAACACCGGCAAACAAACCAATCAATTCTTCGACTCGTATGAAGTCTGGAACCATCAGTCTAACCAGAATGAGAAGAAGTATCGACTGAAGAGTCTGGAACAGTATTCACGGGAACATAACACCAACGAACAGCCCGGGAAACAGTATTTCAAGGCGAATTCATTGCCCGAGATTATCAGCACTGCGCCTATGCCGACCTTCAAGTCTTCCTCCAGACAGGGTCACGAGATGGAGAAAGGTTTGTTATCCGCCCTCCGCAGGGCCAGGAGTCATCTAAGCACATTCTCCCTCCCAGAGCTAAATAATCGCTCCTCCTTCGTCGACTTTTGTCAGGGCCTCCTCGACTTGAATCCAGTGACGCGATGGACACCTCAACAGGCCAGGTTGCATCCCTTTATCACTGGAGAAAAATGGACGAAACCGTTTCGTGTAAGATATTCCAAGTGTTGCATCTTTCACTGCTTGTTTACCTTCTCATTAGCCGGACGGGTTCGTCAACCAACAAGTATCTTCTACACCAAGTAGTGGATCAGACCCCAAACGGCCCTATGGCGGCCTGGTCCCATCCCAGCCAAAAGGTACCCGAGCGTACCAAGATGCAGCCACTTATGGCCACCAACTCGCTCAACACCAGGCGTACACTGCTCAGGCTCAGGCAGCATCTCAGGCAAACAATGTTTTCCGGAATCCATATGTCGCCCAGCAGCAGCAGACGTCGCAACATCCGCCACCATTCCCCGTTTCTCAGGACAACCATGGCTCGGGATATCCATCACAGCAAATCCAGTACGCGAGTTCACAACTTCCAACAGGGCATCGTGGGCTTGCACACCAGAATAGCGCTGGTCAACTGGCTGTGAACAGTGTGCAGTATTCCACTCATCCATCAGGAGTTGGAATACCTGTCGGCACACACCTGAATCCTAATCCACCTTCGAATTCTTATTATCCGAACTCCCGTGGTCGTGCGAACACCATTAATCAGATGGATACCGTACCGCCTGCCCTTGCACGCTTACAACGCATGAACCAAGATGTCATTGCGGGTAGGAACGCGTTGACCCCGGTTTTAAATAGGGACGATGCCATGCGCGAGTGGGAGCGTCGACAGGCAGGAAAACCAAGCGCGGCTCAGCCGTACCCTCAACTAGAATACTTGCAGCAACAGGCGGAGTTGGCGGCTTCCGGTCTAGCGAGTTGGGCGCAACCGAGCAACGCGGGGCGTTACCCCCCACCTTCCAAATTAGCACATTCCTATCATCCTCAAAATATCGTGGTTGACGAGGATAGTAGGCGTGACGCCGTGATGTCGAATGTCCGATCGGCTGCTCGTGGAGACCCGCCAAGTAGCATGTACAACTCTGCCGTGATCCCGACTCCGCCACAAGCGTACAACAGCAATGCCACAGTTTCGGGAAATCGATATGCGACAACATACACGCAGCAGCAGGCAGCAACGGTCCCACTCGACTCAATTGACCGACGGACTGATATTGGTACTATGTTTGTTCCTATGCAGCCCGATCCGTACCAAAGTTTCAACACATCAGCGACTTCAGCTTCGCATGGGCTGTCATCTCGTCATGTTGCTCCCCCTACTCAAGCCGTGGCGCCATCATTCTATGGGGCAAGTGTTGCCTCAACCGGGCAATCATCAAGCGGCAATCAGCGTAATCCATTCTCAGCTTCCGATACTCCCCAGCAACTGCCGATGAACGCGAAAGAAAGCAGAAGGGTAAGCGGAATGGACCTTTGGCCGCAGCGATGAATTGCAATTCGTATTTCTTTTCCATTTGCTTTTCTTGCGTCGAAATTGTCTTCAAATCTCAATCCGCAATTTTTTTTTTCATCGGGCATCTAAGTACCAACTCACTGCCGCATTCCAACATGGCCACGCCGGTTGTGCAGCCAATTTCATGTGCAATCCATTATACATCCCATGCCATTTGGACCAGTTTTGCATGTTTGATACCTCCGTAGCCACCTCACATTGTATATGTCTCGACATCGCAAAACTTCTAGGCAGAGAATGTCATTGCACATGCTATAGCTTCTAACGATAAATGACATGATGTTTCCGCCCTTGCGTCGTAACGTTCTCACATATTTCCGAACATCTCTTCTACCTCCCATGCACCCGCCCAGTATTTGATTTGGCAACGGAGACCTTTCTCGCCCTCTTTCGCGATGCGTTTCTCCAGACCGCGGAACCTTCGGCATAATACCATGTCCTGGCTGCAAAGGGAGAGATGCCGTTGGTATGATTTTACTAACCATTTGTTGAAAGGTATGCCACCTTCTGAGGCGTAAAACAGGACAAAAATCGTTGGAACCGTCTCCTACGTAGATGACACGGTCGTATTCAGGATGACGGCCTAGAAAGGCTGTCAACTCTTCTCCTATAGCCATGTCATGAGCAACACAAACGAGATACAGGTTATAACGTCGGAAAACACCTTTACACATATTGGCACTGCACCCAACTTGACAATTGTGCTGAGGATCGCTGGGATCTATCCTACGACGCACTTTGAGAAGACCGGAAGTATCCCATTCGGCAGGGTTCGTGACGATCTCATCGAACAGTGTCGAGAGGCCTTTGGACTGGAGAGTTGGGTGAAGATTGTTCTCAACATATCGGCGGCAAGCGATATTCGGACAATACCTCTAGTATTGTCTGAATGAACACTGAATTGGCATTGGAGAGGCAAAAGAATGTGGTCTGCATAGGGTTGTGTGGTGCCTTCATGTTTGTAACACAACGCACCATCGCGGGGTGCTATGGACATCATTCCGATGGTAGCATTTTGCGAGCAACATTGCACATACGAAAGGCATGATGCGCAAAGCATTTTCTATCTGTTCCCTGGTGGCTCCTCGAGCGTGAATATCTTGCAAGCACTGCGCCCTTCGTTGCGATGAAGCTAAACGTATCGACTGAAAATCAAGCAAGGTTTCTTACACGAGATCGGTCCATTGTATTTCATCTTTGAACGTCTTCATTTTTCTGCGCAGATCTGGAGCCAAGACTTCGAAGATCCATCTATCCGAGTCCTGATCGGCAAGAGACCTGACAATTTCGAGTTTATCGCGACAACTTCCTGTTGCGTGACGACCCACCAGTCAAAGTCAAATACAACGAGTTGTTTCGGGAGGACAGCCGTCATGAGTTAGTGAGCACCAGCGGTTGCAAACACTTTTTGCAAATAATAAACAGCATATCCGGCAATTCCCGTGCGGAACGCTTGCACTGTGACATATACCGTGACAGCTCACCGTTTTTGTCAATTTTGTACTTGCCAGTTACGGTGAATGCCACTTGCCTATGCGTGCCGCTGTCTGTACAGCGAAGGCGTCTTATAAAAAAGCCTCTGGCTTGCTGGAACTTACGGACACACACCTTCAATGGTTTCAAGACGGGAAGAAAACACCCTCGGTTCGGGTTGCGCACTTCGAAGCTGCTTGTTGGTGGTCACTCTCTACAATACTGAACTGTATATAAGCTCACCGGTTATGAAAGCCTTGTTTTGTAGCAAAGAAGGCGCTGCTCAAGTGAAATTGAAGTTGGGATTAGTAGGCGATGATACAGGTCACAATTTTACCTTCACTTCTCCTCAACCGGTCGCGTACACCGAGCGGGAACGGTTTAAAAAGGAGCTCACCAACATCATTAGTCGTAATCGTAGCGGGATAGATCATTCACTGAAACATCCTGTGGCAGCAGTACCTTTGACTCCTTCAATTGCTCCTACACCCCGACCTGTGCTAGCCGCTTCGAGACCGTCCAACTCAAGAGCTGCTTCGGTGTCTAGCGAAGGCAGATCATCTATCATTCCTGGAAATGATCCCGCAAGCGAATTCCGTCTACGCAAGAAAATCCTCATCAGCAATCTCGAGTTGGGTTCTTTGCATCGAGAATTAGTGATGAACGGTCCAATCACGGAAGCCGAATTCTGGGACGGCCGAGAGGTGACAACTTACATCTCATATTCTTTTCGACTTCTGATGCGTGACTTCTCCAAAGCATCTACTTCTGGCGGAAGCTGCAGCTGAGGCTCAACGGAAGGGAAAGCCTGGTCAACTTGTGGATCCTCGTCCAGAGACCGTGGATGGCGGTGAAATCAAGATCCGCATAACACCCCAGTTGGTTCATGACGTTTTTGACGAGTACCCTGTTGTAGCGAAGGCTTATAGCGACAACGTCCCCAATAAAGTATGCGGCTTTGTTCTTCCTGTTCGCACCCACCTTTTGTTGAAACTCAAATACGAAGTTGTCCGAAGAAGAGTTCTGGAAACGATACTTCCAGTCCAAACTATTTAATGCACATCGGGCTTCCATACGGTCGTCGGCTACGCAGCATGTTGTAAAGGATGATCCTATCTTCGACAAATATCTGGAAAGGGATGATGATGGTAAGTTTTATTATCCCCAGGCTTCCCGTGCTCGCTTCCCATTCTTGAAGAATTGGAGCCACGACGTCAGCGCAATGAAGGCGTGGAATTATTCGTTGACCTTGTGGCAACAAAAGAGGATCACGTAGAGGTAATATCTTCCCTGCATATGCACACGTTAATTCTCAAATGCATCGCAGACCGGCAATGAGAAAGATATCACGATGCAAGCAGGCAGACAACGGGCTGCTTTGCCCTTGATTCGTAAATTCAACGAGCACTCCGAAAGACTTCTGAACTCAGCCCTGTAAGCGTACTGGCCTTCATCGTTCATTTTCTCAAACAAAAGCAGTGGTGATGCGCCAGCGGCTAAACGCCGACGAACAGACATTGGTGATGGAAGAGAAGTAGATTGGCTTTTCGACCAATGCAATCTCTTTCTGAAGTGGTTTCTTTTCAACGAAATAGGCCTCTTATGCATCAATAGATCTCGATGACTTGCATGATCCACTGGCCTCGGGAGATATTGCTTTGGAAATGCAAGGCAGACAGCGTTATTTTGAGGGTCGCATGTCAAGCATGGCTCCTGCAGAAGAAGCCGCCAGAAAAGTTGGCACGAATCATATATTCCTTCAACTTTGGTCATTCATGGTTGAGCATAGAATATTGACGTCAAAGCCATCGTATCCGAAGCCAAGGATAACTTGAACCAGTGGGAGGAAAATCTTATTCAAGTTGGTGACCACTCATTAATGTGAAATTCTTTTTGCGAAATGATGGTTTCAGCTCAGGGTCGAACGGAAACCTGGCGATGCGGCGTTGCTGTCCATGACGCAAAATGTAGCATCTCGCCTAGATGTCAAAACGCGAAAAAGTACGTTTGTCTTTGACGAATTACAAGACATGTCTTGTAACTTGTTGCCTCACCCTAGATGATATCCCGGAAAGCCTTTTCCGGCAAATGACAACTTGTCAGACGGCTGCTAATGAATTCTTGCGTCAGTTTTGGTCTTCAGTGTATCCACCATCGACGGAACTGCAAACAGTGGGGCTCGCTTCGCCTGCACAAAAGGCGACTAAAGCAGCGAAAATGATCAGCTACATAACCAAAACGCAAGAAAAAGTGGAAGCTCTCATTCAAACAGCACGGAATGAGGGTGTCGATACTGTTCCAATCGAAACTGTACGTGGCGTTTTTCCAAGACCTTCGACTATCAATTCATCGGCTTGTATAGGGTATGAGACCCATTCTGAATGCAGTCAATCGAGCACTCGACTTTTACAAAAGTAGGAAGACGCCTCGGGCCTAAAGACATTCATTACCATCAGATTAGATCAAGGTATCATCATCTTGACTTTATACATCATTGCACTCATGTATATTACAATAATATATTTGTACCTACAATCATGGTTAATACGGCCGGGGTTGCTTTTGGATCTGGGTTCCTGATGAACGCCAACTACACTCATAAATTGTGACCACGACCAATAGATGAAGCGCAAATGTATAGAAGATAAAGAAAGTCCGTGCTCGTCGATTGCCTAGAATTGATCGAGTGAGTCCAAGCATTCCTCTTTCCACTGGATTTAGGTTTTTGTACGCTCTGGTTGCTTCCTGTAATATGGATGGCGTAATTCAGGCTTCAGCAAAGAACCATTGTGGAGAACACTGTAAAAGTAACGTACCCGTCCGCGAAAAGCTTCGAAAGGATTCATCGCCTCTTCGTAACTTGCACTATACTTGCTCATGTCGTCGACATGGCCCGAGGGGGGAGGGAGAGGGTTGAGTTGTTGTGTCAAAGGTCGACTACCTGATTCCTCCCGGTAGCTCTGCATATATCGCACTTTCTCATACAACTTAAGATTGTCAGATTGTAAGCTTTTGATTTCCGTGCGAAGCTTCGAGATGATCTGGAATTGCTTGCGCAATTCCTGAAGAGCGTTGTCATTGCATCAGCGGTGAAATACTTGGCTACCGAAGGACAACAAGGAAACTCACTTCTTCGAGTTCCGCATTGCGTTGGCGGAACCTGTCCCGTTGACTAGTCACTATAGGCAGTATTGAAGTGTCTGCCGAAGAAGTGAAAGGGATGGAAGATGTCTTGACTGCGGTATCCTATGCTCCAGAATTAATGAAGGAAAGTTATAGTCTCGAGTACTTACGGCAGGTTTTTTTCCAATTTCCAGGTTCGCCAAAAGGTCAGTTCTGGATGCAGAAGGCGTGATGTCCGGCTTTGGCTTATGTTTGTCCATGGACAATAGGTCAGTTTCGAGCCTCTCATTGAGAAATTTCTGCTTTTCAAGTTCAGAACTCTTTAAGGACAACTGGTCTTGGGCCGTTTGCAGGGAGGCTTCCAGTTCGTTGCGTAGAATCTGATCCGCAAGTCACAAAAGACAGTTACGAAAAGCAGAAGACATAATTCACGGACCCGGAACTTTGTCAGCTCTTCGAGAATGCGTTTGTTTTTCGTGGCGAGAAGTACTTCTAACGATCTTCCATGCTGAGCGTTGGCTTTGTCCGCATTCGGATTTGGCAGTTGTAGACCGTTTTCTTCGCTGTTAACGTAGCCGATCTCGTCCGAATCTTCGTCAACTCCCGCAAATTCAACGTACTACAGATAAAAACATTATTGTCAAAAGCACAACAATCAAGGCTCTAACGATACCTTCATAATTTCCAGCTCACGCTTGATTTCGTCGTAATCGTTGTACTGCTTTAGCCTTTGTTTTAGTTGCTCCACCTCCACAGCCTTAAACGAAGAATTCACGATCAGTTCACTCAGACACAACCTCAGCAATAAGACAACAAACCAACCTTCTTCCTGGTTTCCTTTGAGACCTCTTCCAATTTCCTGTTTAAGGCACCCTCCCCTTCCGATGCTGTTAGTTTTTGAGATTCCAATTCGTTGGATAGCCGTGAAGTTTCGATTTCGAATTCCGATACCCTCTTTTCTAGCTCCTTGACTCTGGAAAGTATAGAGGCCAGGGTTGAATGGCAACGATGGGGTGGACAACAATCAGATGGCACCCGACTGATAAGTACATCAAGTCCTACCGATCGACTGAGTCACTCCCAGTACGCATGGCCTCAATTTCAGCCCGCAAAATTTCCTGAAATGACGATTAATACTAGTGATCGTAGGTGGATGACGCCCTACATTTCGTCGCTCCACTGTTGCTATTCGACTATTAGCATGACTGAGGTCTGCGACAATCATGTCTACTTCTGCAAGTTTCGATACTACCTCTTGGTCTGTAGGCATCAAGGTCAGGGAGAATATAGTCGGAGACTGAACTGGCTGCTCACCTTGTCGTGAACTATGGTCGAGGAGCTTCGCCTGGTTGGAGTCATTGGACATTCTTAAATCACGAAGTTGGTTCTTTGTGAGCGAAACTTGGCGCTGCAAATCTTGCTCACTGCGAAAATCTTAGCAGTAGAATATCCCATATAAACTCCAGACACACCGCTCTTCGTAATTTCTTAATTTTTCGTCATAGGTTGCGTTAAGTTCGTTTTCCTTCTGCAAAATCTTTTCCTGGATCATGTCTTCCATCTATTACAATGGTAAGGAATGGCGGAGAGTGCCATTTCAGATGTTGACAGCAAACCTTGAGCTCCAGCTGCTCGACCTTGACTTCGGCCTTCTTCTTTGCAGTTTCAATGCCAGAGAGCTCGCCGACGCGCCTCCGTAGTTCCGCATTGTCATCCCGCAGTCTGTGGAATTCGACTTCGAGGTCGTGAGCTTCCGCAACTTTAACCGTTTGGTCCTAGATAAAAAAAGGAATTAATGGAGACCCAGGACGTAGAGGACATGTACTCATACAACTGCAGCTTCGAGGAGTGGATATGGATCGGGAGCCTCAGCCAGCACCTTATACACGTTCAGGAAAGCATTCTCGGAAGTCCTGGATCGCTTGGTGAGATTGTCTATCTCCGTTTGATATGCTATACGGTGGTATAGATTAGTCTAAACTAATTCGTACCAAGACACGTACCTTTGAGGAGTCCTTTCCAAGCTGAGAGTTTTTCCTCGTCCGCAATCTTCTTGAAGTCTGAAAGGTGCGTAAATATGTAATTTGGGGACCCGCCTAATACCACCAGCCTTTCGTTTTGTCGGCCAGTGCCTTTCGGCCCACGACGCTTTCTTTTTGATTGTCTACAATTTCAAGGCCTTGGGCGTCCAGTGCCTTTTGAAGTTCGGAAAGATTTATGTCTGTGGTTGAAATGGAGTGTAATCCTTATAAGTTGAACGGTGGACGAACCTTTCCATGACGCCAAAGCACCAGAGAAATTGTGTTCCGTAGCTGCCAACATTGTCCTTCGTTTAGATCGGTCTAGACCTTGCATGGGTATTATTTGATTATGTAATAACGAATTATTGCTGTTTGCATTTGTTGTGTCGTATTACAAATCAATAGTTTTTGCCTCGACAACAAGTAAAGGTATCGACTAGTGGTTAGTTGCATCGCAATAAGCTCAACTGAGAGCAGCATGGCAATCCATTCTAGGTACATCATTCTTCATCCTTTCCTTTTTCTGGTATTGGGTGCTTTTGGGCCATTTCTGACTGCTTCCTGTTGTCACAGTGTAAAGGCGAGGTCGGGGTGGCTTCGGAACTATAAAAGAATGATCCTAACCAGAGGGGTGTCAGCGTAGAAGTGACGATGGATAACCAGTGTTGGGAATGGTGGTAAAGGATAGTAAAAAGGGTGGAAAGTCAAGCCGCCGTGTAAAACTACGAAAGGGAACAAATAACGATGAAGCCAGATCGAAAATGGAAAAATGACGATGAACCCGACTCAAAACGGATGAACCCGACAATGTCGGGTACAGCGGGTCGGGTCGGGTCGGGTCGGAAACAATGAACAAAACGAAAGGAACTAAGAAGACATCAATGAGGACGACTACAAAAGTCTAAGGGTCTACGAGGACGAGCAATGGAAGGGATTAAATGATTCTGACTATAAGGAAATGGGGACTAATGGTATCTCTTTTTTGTATGGTCGTTGGGGACTGTTTTTATAGTACATGTGTGTGTAGCTACTTTCGGACATGTCTACTTCGGCCGATAGAAACTACAAAGAAAAGATGAAATGGAGATGTGGAAAGGGGGGTTGCAATGCGACAGTGACAGGGAAATGGAGAGGAATGCAAATATAAAAAGATAAAGATGTAAAACGTCAACTGTATCTCCAAAAGGACGAGGGGACGCATATATTGGGCAAGTCCGACATTGGGAATTGAGTCCAATGAGATCCGTCTCCTGGAATTGGAACTCCGAGGCGTTTGAGGCTGCCAGATTTGGTCCAAAAGCGGCTGTGACGAAGCGGCATACGTCGGGTCATGTTGGTCACGTTGGGTCACGTCACATTGGGTTACGTCGGGTTCGAATGCGAGTTGAATGGAGGCAGCGGGTTCGTCCGGATTCGTGATATATCGAGGATATGGACTCAGAGGGACGTCGACCCTCTACAACAGTGTTGTGCTAGTGGGGAGAGGCAATCCCGGTTCAGAATGTGTGCATTTGTACTTGTTTGTACCTCAGCCAAATGCTAAATTCTGATGGTAGAAGGGTTGAAATCGTAGTTACAATGCCTTGTAAGCTGTAATAGTTGGACCAAAGCATAGCAGATAACAATGAATAGCATATGATCAATAATAATTGTGGAAATTTTCCGATTTGCCTCAGAAAAACCTTCAATAGCCAGGTTGCTGGGGAATGTGACATGCTTTTCAGCCTTTTCTGGTCATTTCTGGTCACGTTCATTGTCATCTTCTGCATTCCGAGAATCTTTATGGATAACTCACACAAGCACATTCCTTGTGTTTTAAAACTTGAGGATCCATCTAATAGACCTTATAAACGATACATCTGGGACAGATGTTTGTCCCTGGCCCTAGATCTTCTTGGAGGCATTCATAAACAGGTGTTTTGAAAGTTTGAGGGACTTTTAAAATGTTCTGTCCTGAAGACTTTGCTTAATTATGTAAGGTCTATCATTTGTTCCACCAAAACTAATGCTCATTTGTGCTATATGAGGCTGCCATAGAAGTGACCATTACAATTCCATGTTAGTAGGAGCGCCACATCCTGGAAATATTCAAACTCTGAGTGAGCGTTGCCGGTCCCCAGTGCTAGCACACCCTTATTTGCAACTGCCTGTTCTCTGTGTTTGGTGAGCCTCCTGACTGAAATCCTTTTTCATTTCCATGCCATTAATTAATGCCATGCCAGCCTGTCTCTGGTGATTTATGCCAAGTTTTGGTCCACTTGTAACAAGTCGCCCCAGGAGATTGAAACACTGACATCTGTCAATTTGTAAATGATACAGTGTGTAGGGAAATGCAGGGGTAATCCCAGGATATATTTGTCTGTATCCGTACTCGTACTCCCCACAGATACGGATGCAATATCCACGGATTTTACCCACGGATTCGCGATCAAAATGAGCCGGAGATCACCTGAAACGGTCAAGAATTGACTGAGATAGAGTCCAATCAATGTTTAGTCTCTATCTCAGTCAATTCTTGACCGTTTTGGATGATCTCCGGCTCATTTTGAAGCCCACGGATACGAGAATCTGTATCCGTACTCGTACTCTTAAGAGTACGGATACCTGCGGAAAAGGATTTACCCTTATCCCTGCATCTCCCTAACAGTGTGTTCTGAAGCATTTCCACAAGGCCAACAAGGTTGTATGACGTTCCACGTGCACTTTTATTATTTGCGCGATAGAGGCTGCGCGATCGCGCGAATTGGAACCGCGCGGTTTCACAAGGTACACAGACTTTGTTTTTTTGGCATTGCTGTGCGTCTGTGGGGCCATTTGGGGAGAATAGTACATTTAATTTATTTCTACCTGTATACTTAGAGTGTTTTAGTCAACTATTAGCTATATTCCAGCAAGCTTTGTGCAATATGAAGCAGACTCTAACTCCGAGCAAGAAATCAACAAGCTGCCTGTTTTGGTTGCAACAATCATGTGATATCAAATTTGATATGAGTTGTCATCGTGATGGCCTGGCCAATGATCGGATCGTGCAATCAAATCTCTACATCACGAAGCTTGCCCAAAATAGGAAATCCAAAATTAGTGGTCATGCTCACTGAGGCTGCTTTGTGCCCACAAAGCTTGCTGAAATATAGCTAATAATTGACTAAAACACTCTAAGTATACAGGTAAAAATAAATTAAATGTATTATTCACCCCAAATGGCCCCACAGACGCACAGCAATGCCAAAAAAACAAAGTCCGTGTACTTTGTGAAACCGCGCAGTTCCAATTCGCGCGATCGCGCAGCCTCTATCGCGCAAATAATAAAAGTCCACGTGCACTTTTATTATTTGCGCGATAAACACTGCGCGTTTGCGCAATTTCGGGTATCTTTTCTTTCTCCTGCCTTCTCCTGCCCCCCTACCCTTCCCCACCACCCTCCCGGCTTGCTCTCCATCGCCCGCCATTGCCTTGTAAGTAGAGCGGGGGTGGTGGGGAAGGGTAGGAGGGCAGGAGAAGGCAAGAGAAAAAAAAGATACCCGAAATCGCGCAAACGCGCAGTGTTTATCGCGCAAATAATAAAAGTGCACGTGGAACGTCATACGTCATAAGGTTGCACTGCCCAAAACATTGGCTGTCT